>SKCR01018958.1:0-51898 GCA_019454045.1 Zanthoxylum bungeanum
TAGTGTGCATTACACTCAAAGGCTTTGCATGGAGTTTGAGTGTTTGACACTCTAAGCCATTGCATGGTTTATGTCATAGATTTATTATTAATTTAATAAATTATAACATAAATATAAATTGATTTTTGGTAAAACAAAGATAAATCAATTTAAGACTTTACCAAAAATCTCTCTTCTCTCTCAAATTGCCGAGAACTCCATTGACAAGGGCAAGGAAGATTTGATCTTCTATTTCTCCATTTTTGCTAGCACAAGCAAGGGATCAAAAGAGGTGATAGGGAAACCATCAAAGAGCTTGGAATACAAAAGCTTGGAGCTTCAAGTCTTCTTCCTCCTCTTGGCCGAATCTACCACAACTTGGAGCTTCTACCATTTGATCATCTTCTTCATCACAAGGCATTGTAAGTATGATTCCGCCATACTTCATGTTTATATATATATTCTTTATAGTATTTCACATGCTTAATCTTTGTTTGGGACATATTATAGAAACCAACAATGATTACTATAGTCTAACTATATAATTAACTACAATTTCATTGGTTACTTTAAAATATATTGATTACTATAGTCCAACTATATAACCAACTACAAATGAAGTAGTTTGAATACAGTCCAACTGTTTAATTAAAACAAAAATTGAATATTAGTCCAACTAATATATGTATAATTAATGACGAAAAATAAAATGAACGCGTATTGGCAAGTATCAAAATGAATATTGCAAATTTAATACTAACCTCCCACTATTTTTCGGCGAGCCTCTAACCCTCTTTGGAGTACTCAGGAAACCTAGTTTCCTAGTGGGCTAGGATCCCGTTAAATAACACACAACCTTGTCTTTGGCCAACAAGATGTATGAAACTTAACTAGGTCGATCTCTTAGATCAATTGGATCTCGTCCAATTCCTAGATCCAGTAGGTGGACCTCCAAGTCTGAAACATATATCCAATATATGTAAATATATCCAATATATTTCCTGACTTGTTTCCTCTGAATCAACTAAGCCTTGGCTTTGGCTCAACAATCTTAATAATTCCAGTTAAGCGTGACCCATTGACAGTGGGAAAGCTTCGTAATTGAAGTCGATGAACTAGAAGTGACCTAGAATTTTGCCAAAAAGTCACAACCGCCCAAGACATACAATAAGCAACAGATGGAGGAAAAAGAAGGAAAGGAAAAAGAACAGATCACTCCACCTCCACCTTTTCCTCAGCGTCTTTAGAAGAATAAACTGGACAAGCAAATTGCTCGATTCTTAGAGGTGTTCAAAAAGCTACATATCAACATTCCATTTGCAGAAGCGTTGGAACAAATGCCCAGCTATGCCAAATTTAGGAAAGACATTCTTTCACGAAAGCGGAGATTGGGAGATCATGAGACAGTAACATTATCAGAAGAATGCAGCGCCATCATTCAAAGAAAACTTCCTCCAAAGTTGAAAGAACCTGGCAGTTTCACTGTTCCTTGCACCATATGAGAACATGACTTCGGTAAGGCTCTGTGTGATTTAGGTGCTAGTGTTAACTTGATGCCTTTTTCCATTTTCATGAAACTGCAGATTGGAGAAGCAATGCCCACTTCAGTCTCACTACAACTTGCTGATAGAACGCTCGTATTTCCGAGAGGTGTAGTTGAAGATGTGCTAGTCAAGGTTGACAGATTCATTTTCCCAGCAGATTTCATTGTCCTTGATATGGAGGAAGACGCAGACGTGCCAATCATCCTCGGAAGACCATTCTTGGCTATAGGTCAAACCATTATTGATGTACAAAAAGGAGAACTAACCATGAGGGTACAAGACCAAAAAGTAACATTCAATGTTTTCAAGGCCATGAATTTCCCAGATGATGAAAAGCATGAGGAATGTTTCAGACTTGATGTGATACATAGTACCGTTCAGAACTCTGATGAAAGACAAAGTTCTACTGACAAACTTAAAACATGTCAATTACCTGTGGAGCCTAAAGATAAAGCGCACTGCGTACTGAAGAAGCCTATTTTTGTACTATAAGCAACATAAGAGAAAAAGTTCCACCAGCTCAACGAATTGGAGGAATTTCACATACAGCCTTTTGAGGATGCTAAATTGTACAAGGAAAAGGCAAGGAAAAGACATGATGAGAAGTTAGTGCGCATACAACTAGAACCAGGGCAGAAGGTACTGTTAAACAAATCAAGGGTGAAATTCTTCCCATGGAAGCCAAAATCACGGTGGACAGGTCCATTTGTGATCACCAAGGTTTTACCAGACAGAGCCGTCGAGATACATGATCCTGACTCCAACAAAACTTTCAAGGTTAAAAACAAGCGTGTTAAGCACTACTGGGGAGAATCATTTGAGCAACAAAAAGAAAGTGTCACAATTTTAGATCCAGCTTAACGTTCGAGAAGTCACGTCTAGCTGACGATTTTAAACTTAGCGCTCGCAGAGAGGCAACCCATGCAATTTTTGTATATATTATGATTTGGTGTGATTTAATTTGGTGTGTTTAGTTTTTACAGATTAAGATATTTCAGGATGGAAGAAGTTCTCGTAAGACTTCACAAGCAATTTCCTTCTCTCCCTCAAAAATATCCGATGAACGTCTACAAAGCTCGCTTGGAACAGATGAGACTACTGATGATCAAAGGTATTCCTACTGACATTCGTTGGATTCTTGAAGCACGGGTCCGATTGGCAAGTGAGTCTTCTGACTCTTTTATTTCACATATGTCTGGCTTAGGAAGGAGCACCTATGCTAAAAAGAGAAAAGCCAAAAGAATGTGTGTTTGTTATAAATGTGCTCGCATGTTTTGTAATACTCGTTGTCATTCTTTAGGAATGGTGTCTGATAACCGCGAATATAAGAGTAACTTCATTAGGGATGGCTTGAGTAAGGAGTCTTTGGATGACATATCTAAAACTCTTGAGACGCATCCCAGTGGATGTGTGTATCACGTGATTCGTGTGTTATACGCACAATTCCAAAAGGAAAGACAACAGTTAAGTCTCGGGAATCTGACTCAAAAAGGCCATGTTTTCCAATTTATAAAAAAATTGGATGGGAAGCTTGTCCCTGACGCATAGACGTCAATCAAGCCGCTACTTTTCTTGTACATATTATATCTCTTTGTCTTTTCCTGATAATTGTGATTTGTTTTGTTGTTTTCTTTTATTTTCTCTGACAGGATCTAGACCTTTTTTACTATCATGATTTAATTTACTGTTAAACTAATAATTGTCATTTGACAAGTACTAGTGCTATTATTTTACTCACCCTTTTTAGGTATTATAAATTCAACTCATCATTGCACTTTTGAAGACATCCAGAGTAAAACATGGAAGCCACTTAAAGAAGACGAGTTGAAAACATCTGTGTGTTTTGCGGTAGTAGTGTTGGTACTAAACCACAATACGTAGAAGCAGCACAGGAATTGGGTCGAGTATTAGCTGCAAGAAATATGCACTTAGTATATGGCGGAGGCAATCTTAGACTAATGGGGATCGTTTCAAAGGTCGTACAGGAATGAGGTAGTACCATTTTAGGAATCATCCCAAAACCCTTGGCAGAGGCAAATCTTATTGGATCATCAAACCGATAGGAACTGATCGTGCCAGGTATGTCTAAACGACTGGTAGTAATGATTAACCGTGCTTATGCTTTTATTGCTTTGCCAGGTGGCTTGGGCACATTGGAGGAAATTTTTATAGTGCTATCTTGGGCGAACTTGAACATACACCAGAAACCAATTGGGTTGTTTAATGTTGATGGATTTTATGATTTTCTTTGTGTGTTTCTTGATGATGCCCGAAGAAATGGGTTCGTGTCAAAACCCTTAAAAGAACTACTCTTTACTGCCAGAACTGCTCCGAATCTAATAGACCAACTCTTAGCCTATGAACCACAAGTTGACCCTATCATTTCAAAGATAAATTGGTCCGAGGACGATCGTGGTAAGAGGCATCGGATTAATCTGGATCTTAACCTTTAATTTCCTGTAGAATTTCAGCTAACCAGGTATTATCTTTTAAACTCTTCTTCTACTGTTTAAGACATTGAGGACAATGTCTCATTTAGGTTTGGGGGAGGGAATTAGTTGATCAGTGCTTGTTTTTAGTTGTGTGTTGTTTTTATTTTTAGTCCAAATTTTTTCGAAAAATACAAAAAACATTGAAAATTTTTCAAAAATTACAAAAATATTTTGTGTTTATGTGTTTTTATTTTGACTAAAAAGGTGAAATTGGTAAGAGATAGCTGAGTAAAGAGTTTTCACTCCTGAGACGTATCTCAAACCTATTTCGAAACAAGTTAATTTTTGTTTATTTCATTTTAAATTATTTAATTTGTAAATTCTCCATAAAACGAACAAAAATGGATCTTCATATGCTCAGTTGACAGGTATTATCAACATACATGGAAACATACAGACATGAGCTATAATTGAAAAGTTTGTAATATTCAGTGCTCTAGTTTAAATAGAGGAAACATCTCAGAAAGTAATGGAGTTAAAAAAAAATAAAAATAATATGAGATCCGAGTTATTAAGTCTGTAAGGGTGTCTTAACACCCAGTGCCCTAAAGCCAACTGGTTTGGGAGTCACTGCCCCAAAGCTCGCTACATGGATCGAGGATGTTCCAAAATATATATATCTAAAGTCTGAGTAATTAAGTCCGTATGGGTGTCTTAACACCTGGTGCCCTAAAGCCAACTGGTTTGGGAGCCACCGACCTAAAGCTCGCTACATAGAATGAAGATATTGTATATAAATAAAAAAAAATCAGAAAAATTATTCCATTGCCATAAAAAAGGTGTGAAATCTGATAGAACTTTAGGACAAAATAATTACTCTCTTATCAACTACATTTGTGACTGTTGTGGGAAAAAATGAGATTGATTAATACTTTGTTGGCTATGTATATGGAGAATGGTAAATATAATCGGAGAATTTACTTATTCGGTAATTTAGAAAGAAACAAAACAACTAGTAACTTGGGGTAGAAATTTCACCTGATTAGTCACTAATTTCTTTATTCTCTTTTATCTTGTCTTTTTGCTTTTGTGTGCATTATTTTTACTACCTTTTTACTTTTGTAAAATGTTTGTGGGTATCATTGTTGTAAACCCTCACGAGACTACAACTCGTCCACTAGGGACACCTAGGGGTTTAAAGGCTTGTTGCATATGCTAAATGCAATCGTGATCCCTACGAAAGTGGCTTAGTTTAATTTTTTTTGTTTTGCTCGAGGACTAGCAAAATGTTAGGTTTGGGGGTGTGATGAGCGGAAAATATATCAATATTTACCGCCCCTTTTACTTAATATTTTGTTTAGTTTCTCGGGTTTGGTGAACGTTTTGATGTGTTTTTGTTTATTTTGCAGATAAAATAATATCGGATCTCAATGAAATCATTTAGGACGAAATATGGGTCAAATAAGGGCAATTATTGGACTTGATATTTTAATTTTGGAGATTGGAAACTTGAAAGGGCGTTTTTGACAAAGTGCAGTTTTGGAAATTCTAGTTTTGCACATCTGTCGTATTTTGGGCATAACCTTTTTATTAACTGGCCATTAATAAAATTGATTAGGTAAACTTAAAATGAACTTGGAAAAGGGATTTTAGGTTAAAGTCTTTAGACTCAATAGCCCACGATCTTCCTTGAGGATAGATAACCCTTTAATAGATTTCCTTACAGGATAGGAATTTACCTGTCGGGCAGGGGTAGCCATAATTGGAACTTAAACTTAATGAATCCAGGTAATTTGGTTGACATAGATATATGGTTCAATTGGGTTATACTGGGTATTTGTAATCGACCATCGGAATAGGCTTTTACATAATTTAGTGTTCCAGGTTAATTAATTAATATATTACCCAACTGTAAGATAACCACTTCATCTTTAATAGATATTGGAAGGATTCACAACCCTGGATATTTTTATAAATTTGAATTTTCTTCAATCTACTTTCAAGAAATTTTATTTACTTGTTTTAAGTTTTAAAGTCACCACCCAATCAAACAATCAATCTATTAGATACTTGTAAACATTTGACCTCATAAAAAATTAATAGCAAAGGTTTTAAGTCCTCGTGGGATCGATACTTTTTATACTACTTGAACGATACGTGCGCTTGCATTATACGCGTGTGATTACGCACCGGTCAACTATTGGAATCAAGATAACTGAAAGATTAGCATTTAAAACATAATCCTGGGTGAAAATTTCTTTACGCGGCTTCAATTTTCAAATTGGGAATAAAATCTCAGGATAGTCCTGCCAGACGAGAAGTTACTTTATTTAATAGAGTGACATCTCGGGCTTGAGCCCGGAGTTGAGCAAATAGTGGAGTATGAGCTTTGGAAGACTCATGGTGATGATAACTTTAGTGCTCAATCTGTTATGCTTGCCGCAATGACTCCTTAATTTCTTCATCAAAACTAAGGATTAGATCTTTATAGTATGATATTGAAATTAAAGGATCTTCATAGATCTATTCTTGGATCTTAGAAGTACTAATTGCAATAGAAAACTCTTGGAGAGTTAATGGCTATGCTCAAAGAGAAAGAGCCAGAGCTTGCAAAAGGGCAAGAAGCGCAAGATGCATCTTACTTCGACATCATAGAAGGCCAAGGCTTGGCCGAAGACTTCTGGGGGTGTGAAGAAAATGGCAAGGCTAAATCGTCACAGTCTTCTAGGAAGACAAATGACATATCCTAAGATGTCTTCCTAAACTGTGGCAAACGGGGTCACTAGAAGCGTGAATGCTGTATGGACAAGGCATACATTAAGG
This sequence comes from Zanthoxylum bungeanum, assembly GCA_019454045.1. Lineage (NCBI taxonomy): Eukaryota > Viridiplantae > Streptophyta > Magnoliopsida > Sapindales > Rutaceae > Zanthoxylum > Zanthoxylum bungeanum. The sequence continues at coordinate 6,779 of SKCR01018958.1, forward strand.
AACTGAAAACGGGCAAGGCTCTGAATTCAGGTAGGTTTGTCATAAACATATCCACTGTTGGTTTTAAAATTGGATTTTAGATACTGGATGTGGTACATAAATATATGTACTGATGTACAGGATCTGCTGATTAGCAGGAGACTGACTTCAGATGAGATCGACCTATGAGTTGGAAACGAGACGAGAGTCGCTGTTTTGGCCGTAGAAACCTAAGTTTTGGAACCACCCTTTGGGCATGTACTTAAATTAGGAGACTGTTATAATGTATCTAGTTTGACTATGAACATTATCTCTGTATCTAGTTTAACCCGTTGCGGGTACACCTTTATATTCTTGAACACTAAGTGTTTTGTTTATAAAGATGATATTGAGATAAGCACATTAGATGTGAATAACAGTATTTATATTTAGAATATAAATGAATCTCAAACATATAATATGATAAACAAAAGCTCAAAATTTATGAATCTATTGAGACTTAAAAGTGTCATTGTTGTCTGAGACACATTAACAAGATTCGTATATCCACACTTTCGAAGAGTGGATACTAGGACAAATTTGATTATAATTCAAATGATGTCTATGAATCTAGTTTATTATGCAAAGTGCATAGAATACCTTTTACTAGGTAAATATGCAAGTGCCACTGATCTGTTAGCCCTCGCTCATAGTGACGTAAGTGGGCCCATGTCTAGATAGGTTAGAGATGAATATGAATACTTCGTAACCTTTACGGATGTGGCATCGCATTACAGTTATGTGTATCTTATGAAACACAAGTAAGAAACTTTTATAGTTTCGACACGAAACATAAAAATAGACCGGCTAAGTATTAAAACATTACAGTCGGACCGCGATGGATAGTACTTAAACATATAAATTTCTCAATTACTTGAAAGAGTACGATATTCTTTCACAGGGGACTCCTCACGGGACACCTCAATTTGATGGTGTGTCCGAACAGAGAAACCGAACTTTATTGGACATGGTATGGTTAATGATGAGTCGCTCTTGTTGGATAATATGACCCATAGCGTCACTATTTGTACAGATCACGGTGTTGTTGTACAAATTAACTATGTGACAAGGAAATTGCACTCTCATCATTTGTGATTAGATCACCATAGATGTATAAATGAAGAGAGGTCCATATGATTAGTTCCTGGATTGAGATGATATGAGACAGTATCAATCCCCGAAGGATTAATCATTAAATATCCCTAGCCGAAGTATTATCGAGACTGGACATCGATAATGCGGAATAGGCTTGTATTGCACTTGTGCGCGTTGTGAGGGCACAACGACATAGTTCTCATATATATAAGTATTGGATACTTATGCAAGTGCGATAGGAGGTCATGTTTCACCGATGGTACGGGAAATAGCTTCGCTCTGGATAGACCCCTCAGAATCCCATTGGTATTATGACTATGTGTCTATGGGAGGCCGAAATCGAGGTAGGTGTTGTATAGTCTTAACCTGAGACTTGCATCGCTAATACTTGCGATAATCGGTAGACTTTGGTCTTGGTGGTACAGGGCTTTAACCGGTTCTGTGTACACCGCTTCTGGGTTTATCAGAGAGTCGTAGTGTATTGGGTGTGATGTCGAGACGGAAGTGTCACTTCAGTCATATTGGAGTTGATGTCACGCAGGATACGGTACTAGTGCTCTTGAGTGTTGCGCAACCAATCGGGATATTGTGACCAGGTCATGTATATCCGATTATAGAGACTATGTTACCAAACATTCGACATGTGCTTCGGACGGGGCAGACACTTATCCAGCCCCAGCCCTAGCACGTGATTATCCGATACTGGGCCGATATACACAATACTACGGTATACTACGCTTGATACAGATCTATATATTCCTGTAAGAATAGTTCTGGAGAATTGGGTAGGCATGGCGTTTTGCTAGAGGCTAACCTTGTCTGTAAGTCGATATAAACGTAGTACGAGGTACTTACGTGTTCGGACAGTCCGACGATCGTATTTACTGCCAACATATCCGGAGATCTCATGGGTCGGTTCCTGAAGATTCACCGATGACGTATTACTCGCACTTTGATTAATCTGGGATTAATTAGAAGAGAGAGATAGAATTAATCTGGGATTAATTCGATGAGAGAGAAAATTAATCTGGGATTAATTACGGAGATATTTTATCTCGGATAAAATATCGTTAAAGAGAGAGAACGATTAATTTGGAATTAATCGATAAAATTAATATATTTGATATATTAATCGAAATTGGATTTCGACGCGGAATTAAAATTAGATTTTAATTCGGGCGAATGAATTAATTTAGAATTAATTCGTTAGCGACGTGAATAGTGAATTCGCTAGGCGTAATCACTTAATTACGACGCGACGGAAAATTCGTTAATTTGGAATTAGCGAACCCGAGCCCGAAAGTGATTGCGAGCGCATTCGCATTTCGAATTCGAGCGCGGCACGCGAGTCACATCAAGCGTCAAATCGCTAGTCGCGTCAATCGTCAAATCAATTGTCACTTTGAGTGATGTGACTTGACAATATGGTCACTTTATTAAAGTGAATAGATGTGATGTGAAAAGTGATGTGATATGACTTAAAGTATAAAGTAAAAGTGATGGAATATGAAAAGGTTTGGAATTATATATATATGTTTTATTTATTTTTGGAAAATAAATGAATAAATATATATTACTTTTTCTTTTCCCTTTTACTATTCATTCGGTCCTCTCTCTCTTACATGCAGTACACACGTTTTTCTCTTCTCCCTCTCTTTTTCTTCTTCATCTCCTTCACGCATGGTGCGATTTTTCTTCTCTTTTTTTTTGGTTTCACCGAAGATTTGAGAAGCAAAATGGAAGATGATAAGTGCTAGCACACACCTTGAGTGATACAAAGGTGATAGGGAAGTGAGTTTGTGAGCATGGAATCTCAAAGCTTAGAGCTTCAATGGAGTTCATGCATGGCCGATTTTTGGAGGTTCAAAGAGGACTAAAATCGCACAGCCCACTGCAAGGAGGAGCCACTGCCGAGCTCAATGGAGGACGAAAATGGCTTGTCTTCTTCATTTCATCAAAACCGAAATTCAATGTGAGTATATTCCGCACCTCCTTTGATGTGTTCATATGTGGTTTTTTATGCATGATTTGTGATCCTTGGGACTTTGATTTAACACTTTCAATGGTATCTTGAGCTTTTGATGCATGAAAACCGAATTAGGGTTCTTGAGCAAATTTGGGGCTTTTTGATTTTAGCTTGATTCTGACAAATTGATTCTTTAAGAATGCTAATATTTGATTGAATTTGAGTTATATGTAATCAATTTGATAAAAAAATTGATTGGATTGATTTTCCCCAATTTGCTTATTTTTGTTCAAAACTTTAATTTGGCAAACTCGATTTAGGCATGATTTGGTTGAATTGTTTGATGAAGTATGCTTGAATGAGGTTGAATTGAATTGTGCATGATCAATTTCAAGAAAATTGGATTAGATCAATTTTCCCCAATTCTTTAGGTTGAACATGAAACTTGAAATTGGGTAAAATGTGTTTGAGCATGTTTTAATTGAATTGGATGTTTAAGTATGCTTAGAACATGTTTAATTGAGATTGTGTGTGATCAATTTCATGAAATTGGATTGGATTCAATTTTCCCCAAATTGAAGGCTTGGCCGAAAATTGCATAACCCTAATGTCTTGGTAAATTTGTTTTGTTTGATCATTGGATGACTTAAAACAATTGGTTAATGTTGTTTTGAAGTTCAATTGGATTGAATTTTGATTTAGAACATTTTTTCCCTTTTAAAGTGGCTTGGCCGAATCTTATGAACATGAAATTCTTTGTGATTTTTTGTTTTAATTCATTGGATGAATTGAATTGATTTGGGAAATTAAGATTGTGGACTCAATTGGATTGAAACCGAATCGAATTGAAAAACCCCTAATTGCCGAGACTTGATAGCATGTTAATTTGGGCTTGATTTTGGAAATTGGGCTTGTTAGGTTGTAATTGGGCTTTTGGGCTTTGTTGTAACAAAGTTGGGTTTAGGCAAAATTGGTTGGATCCAATTAGGCCCAAAACCGAATCCAAAAGGTCCAATTATGACTTAATGGACCTTAATTATTTAATTGGGCCTAATGGGCCAAAATTAATTTAAAGGCTTATGGGGTAACTCCCGGATTGGATTTTGGTTGTTCGGTTTGATCCGAGTTGACCAAAAGTCCACGCCTATAGAAATTAATTAAAAGCCCATTGGACTTTAATTAAATAAAACATTAGATGTTAGTCGGGCTTGAGACCCGTGCGATTAAATTTGAATTTAAGTCGTAAAGGTTCGTTAATAAAGGTGTAATATTAATTGGAATTAAATAATGAATTAGAATTAAATACGTATTAAATTGGATTTGATTATGTAATTTAATTTAATTCGTAGAAATTGTACTTTGAGTACGTGTTCGCAAAACGAGTTTGACTCGAACAAAAATCAAATCTTTGTTTGAACATTGGATGATCACTAATATTCATCAAGATTAATTAATTTGATTGATTGATTGAATAACATGCTTGTATGAATACATGGTTGTGATGTTTGAATAATGTATATCGGATGGATATTAGTCGGGTTGGGCGATTTTGGAAATTGTAATAAATTTGATTTATTAAATTGGACCTGCGTGTCCAGCCTTATCTCCTATTTCTTTGTATTCTCTTCTCACCTATTCCCCTCCATGTAAAAGAGGTTTCTTTAGAAGTGTATGTTGGTTCTATAATATGTCCCAAACAAGATTAAGCATGTGAAATACTAAAATGAATATATAAAAGACTTGAAGCATGGCGGAATCATACTTACAAAGTGATGTGATGAAGAAGATGAACAAAACCTTTGAATCTCCAAGCTCCAAGTTGGTTGGTTGGTTTCGGCCAAGAGGAAGAAGAACACTTCAAGCTCCAAGCTCTTGTATTCCAAGCTCTTTGATGGTTTCCCTATCACCTCTTTTGATCCCTTGCTTGTGCTAGCAAAAATGGAGAAGTGGAAGATCAAATCTTCCTTGCCCTTGTCAATGGAACTCACGGCAATTTGAGAGAGAAGAGAGAATTTTGTGAAAATGTTTTGATTAATTAATCTTTGTATTACCAAAAATCAATTTATATTTATGTTATAATTTATTAAATTAATAATAAATCTATAACATAAACCATGCAATGGCTTAGAGTGTCCAACACTCAAACTCCATGCAATGCTTTTGAGTGAAATGCACACTATCTCCATGCAATGCCTTAGAGTGTTTTATACACTATTACATGCAATGCCATATCAATGACAAGTGTCATGTGGGCCCCACACGTTTCCCATGAAAGTGGGCCCACGTCCACTCACGCGTTCGGGTTCGATATTTCCGAAATACCGAGCTAACGTCGCGACGTTAATTAAATCGGATTTAAATAAATAATCGCTCCTAGCGAAATTATTATTTACGTCGCTTACGAATTAATTCTTAATTAACTCGTATGCCCGAATTAAAATCTAATTTTAATCTCGCGTCGAAATCGAATTTCGATTATTATATCGAATATAATAATTTTATCGATTAATTCCAAATTAATCGTTCTCTCTCTCTAAATAAGGCACTTTATCCGAGATAAAGTTTCTCCGCAATTAATCCAAGATTAATTAAGTTCGAATCAAATATCATAGGTGAATCTTCAGGAAGCGACCCAAGAGATCTCCGGATATTTTGGCAGTAAATACGGTCGTCGGATAATCCGAACACGTACGTACCTCGTACTACGTCTTTACCGATTCACAAGACAAGGTTGGCTTCTAGCAAAGCGCCATGCCTACCCAATTCTCCAGAAATATTCTTATAGGAATATAAGATCTGTATCAGGCGTAGTATACCGTAGTATCGCGTAAATTGATCCAGTATCGGATGGTCACATGCTAGGCCTGGGGCTGGAGATGTGTCTGCCCCGTACGAAACATATATCGGACATCAAGCAACTAGTCTCTTTAAATCGGACAATCCTGACCTTGTCATATTGTCCCGACGGTTGCAACCTTTTATAGAGTACTAGTTCTGTGTCCTGCGTGATCATCACCTCCATATGTCTGAAGCGATACTTCCATCTTGACATCACATCCAGTACACTACGATTCTCGATAAACCCAGAAGAGGTGTACACAGAACCGGTTAAGGCCCCCACCCCCAAAACTAAAGTTTACCGATTGTCGCAAGTACTAGCGATGTAAGTCTCAGGTTAAGACCATATATACACCTACCCTGATGCGGCCTCCCATAGACACGCAGACATACTACATACTACCAATGGGATTCCGCGGGGTCTATCCAGAGCGAAGCTGTTTTCCGTACCATCGGTAAAACACAACCTCCTATCGCACTCGCATAAGTATCCAATACTTAAATATATGAGAACTATGGCCGTCGTGCCCTCACAACGTGCACAAGCGCAATACTAGTCTATTCCGCATTATCGATGTCCAGTCTCGATAATACCACGACTAGGGATATTTAATGATTAAACCTTTGGGGACCGATACTGTCTCATATCATTCTCAGTCCAGGTACTAATCATATGGACTTTCGCCATTTATAAGTCAAAGTAAATAATATTACAAAACGGCAAAAGGCAACTTCATAATCACATAGTTAATTTTGTACAATAATACAATATCATTTACAAACAGTGACGCTATGGGACATAATGTCTAACAATCTCCCACTTGGCCTATAGCCAGTCACTCAAGCATCTAATACCCGAACTATGTATGTGTCGTTCAAAAACTTGCTGTAGAACAGCTTTCGTCAGCGGATCTGCAATGTTGTCATCTGATGTGACCTTCTCGACTTTTACATCGCCACGATGTATAATCTCCCGAATCAGATGATAACGTCGAAGAACATGCTTGGACCGTTGATGAGACCTTGGTTCCTTAGCCTGTGCTATAGCCCCGTTATTGTCACAATACAATGGAACGGGCTGAGCTGCTAACGGAACTACTCCTAATCCGATTAGGAACTTTCGGATCCAAACTGCCTCCTTTGCTGCTTCAGATGCAGCGATGTACTCCGCTTCTGTTGTTGAATCGGCAACAGTATCTTGCTTGAAGATTTCCAGCTCACTGCTCCGTTATTCAAGCAAAAAATGTACCCGGATTGCGACTTGTAGTCATCCTTGTCGGTTTGGAAACTTGCATCGGTATACCCAGATACCGCAAGTTCTCCACCTCCATAAATTAAGAAAGCATCTTTAGTTCGTTTAAGATACTTAAGGATATTCTTAACTGCTATCCAGTGACCTTCACCTGGATCGGCCTGATAGCGACTGCACATGCTCAAAGCATATGAGACATCAGGTCGTGTACATATCATGGCATACATGATCGATCGATCCGACTGCCGAGGCGAACGGTATCCGACTCATGTGGTCTCTCTCTTCCTGAGTCTTAGGACACATGTCCTTAGACAGAGAGGTACCTCGTACCATTGGAACCAATCCCCTCTTGGATTGTTCCATGTTGAATCTCTTCAACACTTTATCAATGTATGTACTCTGGGAGAGTCCAAGCAGCTTTCTAGATCTATCCCTGTAGATCTTTATTCCAAGAATAAAGGCTGCTTCTCCCAGATCTTTCATGGAGAATTTTAATGAAAGCCAAGCTTTCACCGACGTTAGCATGGGAATGTCATTGCCTATAAGCAATACGTCGTCGACATAAAGGACAATAAAAGTAAGTGCTCTCCCACTAACCTTCTTGTATACACAAGGGTCATCTGCGTTTTGCACGAAATCATATTCCTTTATGATCTCATCAAAACGCTGATTCCATGACCGTGATGCTTGCTTCAATCCATAAATGGATCGATTTAACTTGCAAACCTTGTTTGCAAGTCTTGGCACGATAAAACCGTCAGGCTGTTGCATATAAACATCCTCCAAAAGGTTTCCGTTAAGGAAAGCGGTTTTAACGTCCATCTGCCATATTTCGAAGTCGAAATATGCAGCTATTGCAAGCATTATCCGAATGGATTTAATCATGGCAACGGGTGAGAAGGTCTCGTCATAATCAATACCGTATTGTTGACGATACCCCTTCGCTACAAGCCTAGCTTTGTACGTTTGTACGTTGCCATCCATGTCGGTCTTCTTCTTGAAGATCCATCTGCATCCAATAGGCTTTACGCCTTCTGGTGCATCAACCAGTGTCCAAACTTGGTTGGCGTACATGGAATCCATCTCGGACTTCATGGCTTCTTGCCATAAAGCGGAATCGATATTTTGTATCGCTTCCTCATACGTAGCCGGCTCATTATCCTCAATAAGATTAATATCTATATGAGGTGAGATCAGGAACCCATACCTCTCAGGTACTGTTCTGACTCTCTCCGACCTACGCGGTCCTTGTGTATGTGAAGTTTGTGGTACAGACTCATCCCGGATGGTCTGTTCTTGTTCCGTCGTTGATTCATTGCCAGGAACAGTATCACTACGATCTTCATCGAGTTCTACTTTCCTCCCACTTACCACTGCATTTAGGAATTCCTCTCAAAGGAAAACCGCATGTAGAGCAACAAATACTCTGTTCTCTTGTGGGTGATAGAAGTAATATCCTTTGGTTTCCCTAGGATATCCAACGAAAAGGCATTTATCAGATTTGGGTTCAAGTTTGGTACCTTCCAACGTTTAACATATGCCCAGCATCCCCAAATCTTCAGGAAAGAGAAACCCGGTTTCCTTCCTGTCCATATTTCATATGGAGTCTGTTCAACAGACTTCGACGGTACCTTATTCAAAATAAGTATAGCACTGTTTAATGCGTATCCCCAGAAGGATATTGGTAGCTCAGTGCGACTCATCATTGACCTCACCATGTCCAACAAGGTGCGGTTTCTCCGTTCGGACACACCGTTTAATTGCGGTGTTCCAGGAGGAGTCCACTGTGAAAGAATACCATATTCTTTCAAGTAATCTTGAAACTCATAACTTAAGTATTCGCCACCACGGTCTGACCGTAATGTCTTAATATTCTTCCCTGTTTGTTTCTCCACTTCGTGTCGAAACTCTTTGAATTTCTCAAAGTTTCCGACTTGTGTCTCATAAGATACACATAACCGTAACGAGATGCATCATCTGTAAAGGTTACGAAGTAGTGAAATCCACCTCTAGCCTGGCTAGACATGGGCCCGCATACGTCAGTATGAACGAGAGCTAACAGTTCTGTGGCACGTTCACCTTTACCGCTAAAAGGTGATTTAGGCATTTGCCTAAAAGACAAGATTCGCAGACGTCATATGAATTGGGATCAAATTCGTCCAAGTACCCACTCTTTGAAAGTGTGGATATGCGAGTCTTGTTGATGTGTCCCAGACGACAATGCCACATATAAGCTTCATCTTTTAGATTACTTCTTTTGAGCCTTTTGTTTGTCATTTTAGGAGATTCATTTATATTCAAAATATAAAGACCGTTATTTGCAACAGCTGTGCAAATTTCTGCATCATTTTTATATAAATAACACCCTGTGTTCCTGAATACAAAAGTGTAACCCTGCTGGGTCAACAAGGATACAGATATAATATTCCTAGTTAAACTAGGAACAAAATAACAGTTCAAAAGTTTAAGTTCATGCCCTGAGGGCAGTACTAAAACAAAAGTGCCTACGGCCAAAACAGCAACTGGTGTTCCGTTTCCGACCCGTAGATCCATCTCCCCTGATGCCAGCACCCTGCTATCATGCAGATCCAGAGGCAATGGCCTTGCCAGCCTTGATATCCTCCCTCTGCACAATGCTCATTCGGCAGTCACGTTTCCAGTGACCCCTCTTGCCGCAGTTGAGGCAGATGTCGCGAGATTTGTCCTTTGGCTTCCTAGAAGCCACTGTCAACTTGCCTTTACCCTTCTTCTTGAACTTCTTCTTCCTTGCACCTCCATTGCCTTGGGGCCACCCTTTGGCGCATGAGAGGTCAATGCTAAATGCGCCGCCTCGCGCTTGCTCCCCTTTAGGAGTTCCTTTTCGGACTCCTTCAGCACAGACAACAACTCTCCTAGAGTGTCGTCAGTATCCATCAACTTGTAGTTGACTATGATTTGTTTCCAAGTATCGGAAGTGACTGCAAGATCATATCTATAGTCAGATCAGCCTCCAAGACTATTCCCATATTGGCCAACTCATCAATATCGGCAATCATTTGAGCCCCATGGGCTTCAACTGATGCGCCATCTGTCATCCGGGAGCGGAAGAGTTTCCTTACTAGCTCGTACCTCTTCATCGCTTATTGGTGCGGTGAAGATCACGCAATCTTGCCATCATGTTATAGGGATCCAAGTCCCTATTCTGGCGTCTGAAATGCTGAGTCATTGCAGCTAGCATAACTGACTGAGCTTGGTCACAATCATCACTATGAGTTTTCCATAACTCTAGCTCCAGTGGCTCAGTGGGTTTAGGCGGGAGAGGTCTCTGAATAGTATACAGTATCCTCTCAGCCCCAAGCACTATCTTGAGGTTCATTTCCCAGTCGGCAAAGTTTGTCCCTTTGAAGACATTATCGCCCATGATTATGTCGCGGATATTACCTTTGCCAGTCATCTTGACAACTATAGTCCAACTATAAAGTCAACGATGTTATGGGTACAGTCAAACTGTTACATATAAAAAATAACAATGTATTAGTCCAACTAATTATTTAAAATATTGACGAAATAATTTTGAAAGACGCGTAAGGCTAATTATCTGAATGAAATTGCAAATTCAATAATAGCCTCCCACTATTTTCTTCAAGTTTCTAACCCTCTGTAGACAACTCGGGAAATCTAATTTCCTAGTGGGCTAGGATCCCGTTAAATAACACACAACCTTGACTTTGGCCAACAAGTTGTATGATATTTAACTAGGTAGATCTCGAAGATCAATTGGATCCCATCCAATTCCTAGATCCGGTAGGTGGACATCCAAGTCCGAAACATATATATCTAATACATATGTCAATGTATCTAATACATTTTCCTAACCATTTCCTCTGAATCAACTAAGCCTTGGCTTTGGCACAACAAAAAATGATTCCAGTTAAGCGGGACCCATTGACAAGGAAAATTTCGTAATCAATGTCGATGGACAAGAAGTGATCTTGACTTTGGCCAACAAATCACAACTTGGACAGGACACCGATGTGGAACAAAACTCTCATGATTCAAACACATCCTCAATTGACAAAGGTCTTGACTTTGGCCAACAAACCAATGCCAATTTCGGATCTTGAGAAAGAATCATTCAACGGAAGGAAAATCGCTTAATATGTTTGAGGGATTTTTGCGTAATTGGCAACCAATTAATTTATCTTTGTTAGGTCTCATCATCATACACCCTTAAGCATGCTTCTAAAACATCATAAAGCGCGTAAAGTAAAATAATAGTGATATGCGGATGGATATATAAACAACTTGTTCCTAGAACAAATCACTCCCTTTCCTCTCCCCGTTAGCACTATTCTACTTCTACCCAATTACATAATACAATAAGAGAAACCTCATTTACATTGAGGGGAATTAGGTGAGAAGAGAATACAAAGAGATAAAGAGATAAGGCTGGACACGCAGGTCCAATTTATAATTATCCAAATTTACAATACAATAATTTCTAAAATTACCCTTTCCCTTCTAATATCCATCCGATATACACTATTCATTCATCACATACATATATATTCAAACAAGACATGCTTTTACAACCAATCTAATCCAATTAATTAGTCTTTGTTAAAGTGATCATCCAATGTTCAAACAACGGTTTGATTTTGCGCGAGTCCAACTCGATTGAGAATAAGTACACAAGGTACGAATCGCGAATTATATCGAACTACTTATTAAATCTTATTTAATTCGTATTCAATACTAATTCAATTATTTAATTCCAAATTAAATGTTTACACTTTAATGTGCTTTAAAGACTTAGATTCTAAATCCAATTCTATTGGGTCTTAAAGCCCAACTAACATCCAATGTTTAATTTAATTCGAGTCAAATGGGCTTTCAATTGATTTATTAAGGCTTGGGCTTTGGTCAATGTGGGTCATACCCAATTACCAAGCCCAAATAAGGAATCACCCTTAAGTGCCATAAAACCAATTTCAAGCCCATAAGGCCCAATTAAATTATTAAAGCCCATTATATTATATTTGGACTTAATGGAGTGATTTAGGCCCAATTGGATCCCATCCATTTGGCCCAAATCTACTTGGTCCAACCAAGCCCATTATGCCCAAATACAATATTAAAAGCCCAATTAACCAATTAAGCCCATTAATTAATTTTAATATTCCAAACATTAAAATCCAATTAATTAAAGTGTAATATCAAGATTAACATATTAAACCAAATATTCCAATAATACCCATTTAATTTATTAATCATGTATTGTTCAAAATAAATGTCCAACATTAATTTTAACAAAAAATCAACTCCATTACATGTCTAATGTATTCGGCCAAGGTGAGTTTTTGTGTATCGATTTGTATTTCAATCCGATTGAATTACTAATCTACGTCCCATACACGTTCTAAGTCATCCAATGATCTTATACACAAAAATATCAAACCACTCCAAGTAGTAATACATTCGGCCAAGGCATGGATTTGGGGAAAAATCATCCAATGCATTTTTCATGAATTGATTCCATATAACATCATGTTATACACATGCAAGCATACTTATTAATCAAATTTCATAAGAACATGCTTATATCAATTTCATTGCCATTCGGCCAAGGTGAATATATTGGGGAAAAACATCCAATGCATTTTTCATAAAATTGATTCCATGTAATATCATTCTATATACATGCAAGCATACTTATTCATCAAATTTCACAAGAACATGCTTCAATCAATTTATCACACCCATTCGGCCAAGGTAGAAATTTTTGGGAAAAATCATCCAATGCATTTTTCATAAAATTGATTTCATATAATGTCATTTAACATACATATAAGCATACTCATTCATCAAATTTCACAAGAACATGCTTCAATCAATTTTTCCCAAATTTTAACCTAAAGTATTTCATGCTTAAACCTAGCTCAATGATACCATTGTTGGTTTCTATAATATGTCCCAAACAAAGATTAAGCATGTGAAATACTAAAATGAATATATATAAAAGACTTGAAGCATGGCGGAATCATACTTACAAAGTGATGTGATGAAGAAGATGAACAAAACCTTTGAATCTCCAAGCTCCAAGTTGGTTGGTTGGTTTCGGCCAAGAGGAAGAAGAACACTTCAAGCTCCAAGCTCTTGTATTCCAAGCTCTTTGATGGTTTCCCTATCACCTCTTTTGATCCCTTGCTTGTGCTAGCAAAAATGGAGAAGTGGAAGATCAAATCTTCCTTGCCCTTGTCAATGGAACTCACGGCAATTTGAGAGAGAAGAGAGAATTTTGTGAAAATGTTTTGATTAATTAATCTTTGTATTACCAAAAATCAATTTATATTTATGTTATAATTTATTAAATTAATAATAAATCTATAACATAAACCATGCAATGGCTTAGAGTGTCCAACACTCAAACTCCATGCAATGCTTTTGAGTGAAATGCACACTATCTCCATGCAATGCCTTAGAGTGTTTTATACACTATTAACATGCAATGCCATATCAATGACAAGTGTCATGTGGGCCCCACACGTTTCCCAATGAAAGTGGGCCCACGTCCACTCACGCGTTCGGGTTCGATATTTCCGAAATACCGAGCTAACGTCGCGACGTTAATTAAATCGGATTTAAATAAATAATCGCTCCTAGCGAAATTATTATTTACGTCGCTTACGAATTAATTCTTAATTAACTCGTATGCCCGAATTAAAATCTAATTTTAATCTCGCGTCGAAATCGAATTTCGATTATTATATCGAATATAATATTTTATCGATTAATTCCAAATTAATCGTTCTCTCTCTCTAAATAAGGCACTTTATCCGAGATAAAGTTTCTCCGCAATTAATCCAAGATTAATTAAGTTCGAATCAAATATCATAGGTGAATCTTCAGGAAGCGACCCAAGAGATCTCCGGATATTTTGGCAGTAAATACGGTCGTCGGATAATCCGAACACGTACGTACCTCGTACTACGTCTTTACCGATTCACAAGACAAGGTTGGCTTCTAGCAAAGCGCCATGCCTACCCAATTCTCCAGAAATATTCTTATAGGAATATAAGATCTGTATCAGGCGTAGTATACCGTAGTATCGCGTAAATTGATCCAGTATCGGATGGTCACATGCTAGGCCTGGGGCTGGAGATGTGTCTGCCCCGTACGAAACATATATCGGACATCAAGCAACTAGTCTCTTTAAATCGGACAATCCTGACCTTGTCATATTGTCCCGACGGTTGCAACCTTTTATAGAGTACTAGTTCTGTGTCCTGCGTGATCATCACCTCCATATGTCTGAAGCGATACTTCCATCTTGACATCACATCCAGTACACTACGATTCTCGATAAACCCAGAAGAGGTGTACACAGAACCGGTTAAGGTCCCCAACCACCAAAACTAAAGTTTACCGATTGTCGCAAGTACTAGCGATGTAAGTCTCAGGTTAAGACCATATACACCTACCCTGATGCGGCCTCCCATAGACCGCAGACATACTACCAATGGGATTCCGCGGGGTCTATCCAGAGCGAAGCTGTTTTCCGTACCATCGGTAAAAAACAAACCTCCTATCGCACTCGCATAAGTATCCAATACTTAAATATATGAGAACTATGCCGTCGTGCCCTCACAACGTGCACAAGCGCAATACTAGTCTATTCCGCATTATCGATGTCCAGTCTCGATAATACCACGACTAGGGATATTTAATGATTAAACCTTTGGGGACCGATACTGTCTCATATCATTCTCAGTCCAGGTACTAATCATATGGACTTTCGCCATTTATAAGTCAAAGTAAATAATATTACAAAACGGCAAAAGGCAACTTCATAATCACATAGTTAATTTTGTACAATAATACAATATCATTTACAAACAGTGACGCTATGGGACATAATGTCTAACAGTGTAGTGTAACAGGTAGAAGTAATACATGTTATTGATTGATAACAGGTAGAACTAGGCTTGTACAGAAGGGATATCATCAACGACATAGTGTCGACTACGATAAAAATTGTTCACCTGTTGCCATGATTAAATTCATTTTGATAATGCTTGCTAATGCAACATATTTCATTTATGAAATATGGCATATGGACGTCAAAACCGCTTTCCTTAACGGAAACCTTTTGGAGGATGTTTACAATATCCTGACGGTTTTGGTGTGCCAAAACATGAAAACAACGTTTGCAAGTTAAATCGATCCATTTATGGATTGAAGCAAGCAAAGCGTTCTTGAAACCAACATTTTGATGAGATCATAATGGCATATGATTTCATTAAAAACAAATAAGATTCTTGTGTATATAAGAAGGTTAGTGGGAGAGCACTGACAATGAATGTCCTATAAGTTGATGATGTATTGCTTCTTAGCAATAACATTCCCATAATATAATCGGTGTAAGCTTGGCTTTCATTAAAATTCTCCATGGTATACCTGGGAGAAGCAGGCTTTATTCCAGGAATAAAAATCTACTAGGATAGATCTAGAAAGCTGCTGACAACCCTCCCAGAGTTCGTACGTTTTTGAAATGTATGTGACCTGATGTCTCATATGCTTTGAGCATATGTAGACGCTATAAGACCAATCTAGGTGATGGTCACTGGATTGATATAAAGAACATCCTTGAGTGTCTTGGACGAACTAAGGATGCTTTCAGAAAATATTGGGAAATGAGAACTTGAGGTGACTAGGTTTACCGCTGTAAGTTTCCAAACCGACAAAGATGAATTTAAGTCATAATAAGGGTACATATTTAGTATGAATAACGGAACAGTGAGCTGGAAATCTTCCAAACAAGATATTGTTGTCGAACAAATAACTAAAACGGAACATTGTTACAGCTGAGGCAGTAATAGAATCATTTTGGATCTATATAATCCTAATTGGATTAGGAGTAGTTCTATTAGCAGCTGAGCTAGGCTACAACACAGGCTAAGGAACCATAGTCTTATTAATGATCCAAGTATGTACTTTAACTAATTCATCTGATTCGTTCGATCATACATCATGGCGATGTGATGATCAAATAAATTGCATCAGATGATAACCTTGAAAATCCGCAGATGAAAGTTGTTTCTCAGTAGAAGTTTGAGCAACCCGTACATAGTCATGTGTTAGACACTTGAGTGATTGGCTATGGGCCAAGTGGGAGATTGTTGGACAATTAAGGCCCAATAGCATCACTATTTGTACAGAACATGGCGTTGTTGTACAAATTAACTATGTGACAAAGGAAATTGCTCTTTTATCATTTGTAATTGGATTACCTGGATATATAAATGATAAAAGTCCATATGATTAGTACCGGATTAATAAGATATGAGACAATATTAATCCACAAAAGGTTTAATCATTAAATGTCTCTAGTCGTAGTATTATCGAGACTGGACATCGATAATGCAGAATAGGCTAGTATTACACTTGTGCGTGTTATGGAAACGTAACGGCATAGTTCTCATATATTTGGATATTGGATACTCATGCAAGTGTAATAGAAGGTTATGTTTACCGACGGTACAGAAACAGCTTCACTCTAGATATACCCCTCGGAATCCCATTAGTAGTATGACTATGTGTCTATGGGAATCCGAATCAGGGTAGGTGAATTTGGTCTTAACCTGAGACTTGCATCGCTAATATGTGCGACAATCAGTTTACTTTTGTTTTGGTCGTTCGGGGCTTTAACAAGATCTATGTATGCCACTTCTAGGTATACTGAGAATCGTAGTGTATTGGATGTGATGTCAAGATGGAAGTATCACTTCAGTCATATGGAGATGTGTTGGACAATTATGACCCATAGCATCACTATTTGTACAGAACATAGCATTGTTGTACAAATTAACTATGTGACAAAGGAAATTGCTCTTTTATCATTTGTAATTGGATTACCTGGATATATAAATGATAAAAGTCCATATGATTAGTACCGGATTAATAAGATATGAGACAATATTAATCCAAAAAAGGTTTAATCATTAAATGTCTCTAGTCGTAGTATTATCGAGACTGGACATCGATAATGCAGAATAGGCTAGTATTACACTTGTGCGTGTTATGGAAACGTAACGATATAGTTCTCATATATTTGGGTATTGGATACTCATGCAAGTGTAATAGGAGGTTATGTTTACCGATGGTACGAAAACAGCTTCACTCTGGATATACCCCTCGGAATCCCATTGGTAGTATGACTATTTGTCTATGGGAATCCGAATCAGGGTAGGTTAATTTGGTCTTAACCTGAGACTTGCATCGCTAATACTTGCGACAATCAGTATACTTTGGTTTTGGTCGTCCGGGCTTTAACAAGATCTATGTATTCCTCTTCTGGGTATACTAAGAATCGTAGTGTATTGGATGTGATGTCATGATGGAAGTATCACTTCAGTCATATGGAGATGTATTGGACAATTATGACCCATAGCATCACTATTTGTACATAACATGGCATTGTTGTACAAATTAACTATGTGACAAAGGAAATTGCTCTTTTATCATTTGTAATTGGATTACCTGGATATATAAATGATAAAAGTCCATATGATTAGTACCAGATTAATAAGATATGAGACAGTATTAATCCATGTAAGGTTTAATCATTAAATATCCCTAGTTATAGTATTATCAAGACTGGACATCGATAATGCGGAATAGACTAGTATTACACTTGTGCGTGTTATGGAAGCGTAAAGGTATAATTCTCATATATTTGGGTATCGGATACTCATGAAAGTGTAATAGGAGGTTATGTTTACCGATGGTACGGAAATAGCTTCGGTCTGGATAGACCACTCGGAATCCCATTGGTAGTATGACTATGTGTCTATGGGAGTCCGAATCAGGGTAGGTGTATTTGGTCTTAATCTGAGACTTGCATCGCTAATACTTGTGACAATCAGTATACTTTGGTTTTGGTCGTCCGAGGCTTTAACATGTTCTGTGTACGCCTCTTCTAGGTATACTGAGAATCGTAGTGTATTGGATGTGATGTCAAGATGGAAGTATCACTTCAGTCATATGGAGATGTGTTGGACAATTATGACCCATAGCATCACTATTTGTACAGAACATGGCATTGTTGTACAAATTAACTATGTGACATAGGAAATTGCTCTTTTATCATTTGTAATTGGATTACCTGGATATATAAATGATAAAAGTCCATATGATTAGTACCAGATTAATAATATATAAGACAATATTAATCCACGTAAGGTTTAATCATTAAATGTCCCTAGTGGTAGTATTATCGAGACTGGACATCAATAATGCGGAATAGACTAGTATTACACTTGTGCATGTTATTGAAGCATAACGACATAGTTCTCGTATATTTGGGTATTGGATACTCATGAAAGTGTAATATGAGGTTATGTTTACCAATGGTACGGAAATAGCTTCGCTCTGGATTGACCCCTCGGAATCTCATTAGTAGTATGACTATGTGTCTATGGGAGTCCAAATCAGGGTAGGTGTATTTGGTCTTAACCTGAGACTTGCAACGCTAATACTTGCGACAATCAGTATACTTTGGTTTTGGTCGTCTGGGGCTTTAATAGGTTCTGTGTACGCCTCTTCTGGGTCCACTGAGAATCGTAATGTATTGGATGTGATGTCAAGATGGAAATATCACTTCAGTCATATGGAGATGATGATCACGCTGGATACGGAATTGGTACTCTTGTATACTGCAGCTATCAGGATAATATGACAAGGTCATGATTATCCGATTATAGAGATTAGTAACCAGTGATCCGATGTATGCTTCGTACAGGGCAGACACAATTCCAGCCCCAGAATTTGCATGTGACATTTGATACTAGATCGCAATACGCATTACTACGTATGCTACGCCTGACCAAGATTACATATATATTTACAGAATATTTCAGGAGAATTGGGTAGGCACGGTGCTTTGCTAGAAGCCAACCATGTCTTGTAAATCAGTGAGAACGTGGTACCAGATACGCACGTATTCGGATAGTCCGATGACCGTATTTACTGCCAACATATCCAGGGATCTATTGGGTTGCTTCTCGAAGATTCATCGTTGAGATTTGACTCGAACAGAAAATTAATCTGAGATTAATTATAAAAAAGAAAATTAATCTGGGATTAATTACGGCAATAAATTAATCTGGGAATAATTAAAAGAGAAAGAATTAATCTGGGATTAATTGCGTCGAGAATTTATCTGGGATTAAATTCGTCAAGAAGAGAGAACGCGATTAATTTGGAATTAATCGGTAAAATAAATTTAATAGTTAATTTAGATTTTTCTATTTAATTTATTTATTTGGGTTAAAATAATATATTGGATAAATTAATTGAAATTGGATTTCAATTCGGAATTAAAATTAGATTTTAATTCTATCGAACGAATTAATTTTGAATTAATTCGTTAGCGACTTCCGTAATAATTTTGCCGTGAACTTAAAAATAATATTCCCTCTTCTTCTCTCTTAATACCGTGAACAATGAACCTTGGAGGGGAAAAAATTTTCTTTCAATTTGTCCAAGCTAGCACTTAAAGGAGTGAATCAAGGTGAAAGGGAAACTCACCCAAGTGTTGG
This sequence comes from Zanthoxylum bungeanum, assembly GCA_019454045.1. Taxonomy (NCBI): domain Eukaryota; kingdom Viridiplantae; phylum Streptophyta; class Magnoliopsida; order Sapindales; family Rutaceae; genus Zanthoxylum; species Zanthoxylum bungeanum. Next base: position 26,526 of record SKCR01018958.1, read on the forward strand.
AAATATTCAAGAGGACTTGGAGCTTCCACAAAATACATAAAAAGTTTTGAACTCATCTGATCAATGTGAGTATTTTCCGCAACTCCTTTAATTTTAATCACACACAAATCACTCTTAGACGATCTTGGCATGTTTTAGGACCACTAACAATGGTATCAGAGCCATCTAAGTTTGATTTGGAAATCTAGGGTTCTAAACTTTAATTTGGGAATTTTGTTTTTGGAGCTTGATTTTCTTAAATTGATGGTTTGGTTGAGTTTATATGATGTTGAATTGGATTTGTGCATCATTGATTTTGTGAAAAATTGATTAGATTAATTTTCCCCAAATTCACATGATTGGCCGAAAGTTAGCCTAGGTTGCTCATGGTAGAATATTTGAAATTTGACATATTGGATATGTTGATGGCATGATAGAAATATTGAAAGTTGATTTAAATTGGATTGAAATCAAATTGAGTGATTTTTGTTGCCATTGCCGTGAGATGATAATCATGTTATAATGAATTGTTTTGCTTCAATTTGTGTTGGACATGAATTGGAATTAAAGAGCTTAATTAATTGGATGAATTAAATGTTTTGGAAACATTAGGTTAGTTAATTAATTGTGTTAATTACACTTGAATTAGATTAATATGTAATTTGGAATGATATTAATTTAATTTATTATATTTGTGCTTAATGGGCTTGGTTGGGCCAAGTTTGGTTTAGGATAATTGGTTGGATCCAATTGGGCCTAAAACCATTTTCATAAAGTCGAAATATGATAATTGGGCCTTTAAAATTTTAATTGGTCCTAATGGGCCTAGATTGGTTTTTGGCATAGGGTGATTCCTACTTGGGCCTTGACATCTTCGGTTTGATCCATAATTACCAAAGCCCATGCCTTAAGAATTAATTGAAAGCCCATTGGACTTTAATTGGATAGTATTGGATACTAATTGGGCCTTTGAGACCCATAAAGATTGGATTTGGAATCCAAGTCTAAAAGACACTATTAAAAGTTTAATTATAAAATTTGGAATTAAATATGAATTAGTATTGAATATAATTTAAATTGGATTTAAAATTGTAGTTCAATATAATTCAAGAATACATACTTCGAGTATTTATTCTTAAACGAGTTGGACTCGCGCAAATCAAATTGTTGTTTGAACATTGAATGGTCATTAATTAAAGATTAATTAATTGAATTATATTGATTAAATAACATGCATTGTGTGAATACTTGGATGTATGTATGAATAATGTATATCAGATGGATATTAGACGGGACAGGGAAATTTTGGAAATTGTTGTAATAAATTTAGAATTTATTAAATTGGACCTGCGTGTCTAGCCTATTACCTCTTTTCTCATTGTATTTCTCTTCTCACCAATTCCCCTCAATGTTAAAGAGGTTTCTTTAGAAGTATTATGTAATTCGGTAGAATTATGAATAGTGCTAGCGGGAGAGAGGAAATGAAGAGCTTTGTTCCAGGAACAAGTTTGTTGTATATCCATCCGCATATCATTATTAAATTTTATCGCGCCTTATTATGCTTTTAGAATGCATGCTTAAGGGTGTATGATGAGACCTAATTAAAGATAATAAATTGGTTGCCAAATTGTGACAAAAATCCTCATTTTATATTAAGCATTTTTCCTTCCATTGAGTTAATCTCTCTCAAGATCCAAGATTGGCATTGGTTTGTTGGCCAAAGTCAAGACCTTTTTCCATCGCGGATGTGTTTGAATCATGAAGGCTTTGTTCCATATCATACGCCTTGGGCAAGTTGTGATTTGTTGGCCAAAGTCAATGTCACTTTTTGTTCATCGGCCTCGATTACGAAGCTTTCCCATTGTAAATGGGTCACGCTTGACTAGTTTCATTAAACTTGTTGAGCCAGAGCCAAGGCTTAGTTGATACAGAGGAAAAAGATTAGGCAATATATTGGATATATTGGCATATATTGGATATATGTTTCGGACTTGGATGTCCACCTACTGGATCTAGGAATTGGATGGGATCCAATTGATCTTAGGGATCTACCTAGATAAGTTTCATACAATTTGTTGGCCAAAGTCAAGGTTCTGTGTTATTTAATGGGATTCTAGCCCACTAGGAAACTAAGTTTCCCGAGTACTCCATAGAGGGTTAGAGGCTCGCCGAAAAATAGTGGGAGGCAAGTATTAAATTTGCAATTTCGTTTTGTTGGATAATATGACCCATAGCGTCACTATTTGTACAGATCATGGTGTTGTTGTACAAATTAACTATGTGACAAGGAAATTGCACTCTCATCATTTGTGATTAGATCACCTTAGATATATAAATGAAGAGAGGTCCATATTATTAGTTCCTGGATTGAGATGATATGAGACAATATCAGTCCACGAAGGATTAATCATTAAATATCCCTAGTCGTAGTATTATCGAGACTGGACATCGATAATGCGGAATAGACTAGTATTGCACTTGTGCGCGTTGTGAGGGCACAACAACATAGTTCTCATATATTTAAGTATAGGACACTTATGCAAGTGCGATAGGAGGTTGTGTTTCACCGATGGTATGGGAAACAGCTTCGCTCTGGATAGACCCCTCGGAATCCCATTGGTATTATGACTATGTGTCTATGGGAGTCCGACATCAGGGTAGTTGTATTTGGTCTTAACTTGAGACTTGCACCGCTAATGCTTACGACAATCAATATACTTTAGTTGAGGTCGTCCAGGGCTGTAACAGGTTCTGTGTACGCCAATGCTGGGTATATTGAGAATCGTAGAGTATTGTGGGTGTGATGTCAAGATGGAAGTATCACTCCAGTCATAGTGGAGATGATGTCACGCAGGATACGGTATTAGTGCTCTTAAGTGCTGGCCAGCCATCGGGATATTATGACAAGGTCATGTATATCCGATTATAGAGACTATTTACCAGACATCCGACATGTGCTTCGGACGGGGCAGACACTTATCCAGCCCCAGCCCTAGCACGTGACTATCTGATACTGGGCCGATATACATAATACTTGGTATACTACGCTTGATATAGATCTTAAATATTCTTAGATGAATATGACCGGAGAATTGGGTAGACTTCGTGTTTGCTAGAAGCCGATCTTGTCTCGTAAATCGGTAGAACGTAGTACTTGGTACGTATGTGATTCAGATACTCCGACGACCGTATTTACTGCCGACTTATCCGGGGATCTCATGGGTCGCTTCCGATAATCCACCAATGACGTATGACTCGCACTCTTAAATAATCTGGGATTATATAGTAGAGAGAGAAAATTAATCTAGGATTAATTACGGAGATATTTTATCTACGATAAAATATCGTCTAGAGAGAGATAATGATTAATTTGGAATTAATCGGTAAATTAATATATTCGATATATTAAATGAAATTAGATTTCGACGCGGAATTAAAATTAGATTTTAATTCGGGCGAACGAATTAATTTAGAATTAATTCGTTAGCGACGTGAATAGTGAATTCTCTAGGCGTAATTGACCGGCGTAAACACACACGTATAACGCAAGCGTACGTATCGTTCAAGTAGTATAAAAAGTATCGATCCCACGAGGACTTAAAACCTTATCTTATTAATTTTTATGAGGTTAACTGTTTACTGGTATCTAACAAATTGTTTGATTGATTTGAAATGACGACGATTCTAAATTTAAAGACAAGTAAGTAAAACTGTTTAAAAGTAGATTTTAAGGAAATTCAATATTAAAAACTATCCAGGGTTGTGATTTATTTCAATATTATTTAAAAGATGAAGTAGTTATCTTATAGTTGGGTAATATATCAATTTATTAACCTGGAACACTAACTTATGTAAAAGCCTATTTTGATGGTCAATTACAAATACCTAGTATAACCCAATTGAACCATATGTCTATGTCAACCAAATTACCTAGATTCATTAAGTTCAAGTTCCAATTATGGCTACCCCCGCCCGACAGGTATATTCCTATCCTGTAAGTAAATCTATTAAAGGGTTATCTATCCTCAAGGAAGATCGTGTGCTATTGAGTCTAAGGTCTTAAACTTAAAATCCCTATGTCTAGTTCATTTTAAGTTTACCTAATCAATTTTATTAATGGCCAGTTAATAAAAAGGCTTTAAGGTTAAGACTCAATAAATAAATCTTTAAATTACCCAAACTATAATCTAACCCTTATAAACCGGTTTAATTGAAATTCATCACAACCCTAGATAACTAACTTAGCTACGACACATAACTAGGGCTAAAAACTTAAAAGATTTAAAATAAAGTTGCATAAGGTAAATACGGTAAAATAAATGCTGAAAGTGAATTAAAATAAAATTGCTAAGGTAAAAGGAATTACTTCTACTATATACTAATTAGATTTCTCCCATATATAATATAAGCTTTGCAAAACATTACCAATCAGCCATATAGGCGGTATTTTGATTTAATCAGTAAAAAAACAACAGCCATAAATGCGGAATCATTTTAATATAAACCAGCCATAAAGGCGGAACCAAAATAACCAGCCATAATGGCGGAATATGAATTTTATTACCCACCGACCAATCTGGCGGTATCCTGATTAAGTCAATTTAAAACTTTGAATGTATTATAATTATGGGAGAATAATCTAAGAAGCAATAGTAAAAGAATTACCTTTTACCCTAGCAGAGGGAAGTTACCTCCTCATAATGAGTAGTAAAAACTGTAAAATAAAGAAAGTAAATTATTATTATTATATAACTTAATTAAAAATTACAAAACTTTATTAAAAGAAACTTAGAGAGAGAAGAACTCCCTAACTACATCAAAGAAGTGGGAGGAAATGGTACAACAAAAACTGAAATCTCGAGCTCTATTTATAGGCGCGGATGGGGGTCCAGCGTCGCGACGCCAAAGGGTTCCGCGTCGCGACGCCAGCTACAGTGATACGTGGTACAATGATGGCTTGACACGTGGCGAGGCGGCTAAGAGATCAGATCCTTATCCGATGACGTGGCACTGTTCATGACGTCATTGCTTACGTCACTCTGAGGTGCGATTGTCGGCAACGTCAGATCGTGACACGTGGCAGAGGCGCATTTTAGCAAGTTCGTTGAGATGTCGACACGTGGCAAGGCGCAAGATAGCGTAGATGATGATTGTCGGCACCGTAGGATGATGACACGTGTCAGGCGCAAGTTAGTAAGTCTTCTGTGATGGTCACACGTGGCACGGCGCACGTTAGCAAAGTCAACTTTTCAGATTCTGACCCGTTGACCCGGTGCACTTTAGCAAATCCGGCGCATTTTGGGCGTCGCGGCGCGCAATTCTCCAGCGTCGCGACGCGCAAGAGACGAAAATATTCCTGTTGACGCATTTTTGTCCGGTTTTGCCTCAAATTGCCTCCAGTGCTTTCCAAACTTTATTTATCTGAAATAACAAAACAAAACACATCAAAACGTTCATAAAACTCGAGAAACAATACAAAACATTAGGTTAATGAGTGAGAATAGTGATATAAATACCACTCATCACACCCCCAAACCTAACATTTTGCTAGTCCTCGAGCAAAACAGAAAATAAAATAACATGAAAATAAAATTTAACTAAGCCACTTTCGTAGGGATCACGGTTGCATTTAGCATATGCAACAAGCCTTTAAACCCCTAGGTGTCCCTAGTGGACGAGTTGTAGTCTCGTGAGGGTTTACAGCAATGATACCCACAAACATTTTACAAAAGTAAAAAGTTAGTAAAACTAATGTACACAAAAGCAAAAAGACAAGAGAAAGAGAATAAAGAAAGTTAGTGACTAATCAGGTGAAAATTCTACTCCAAGTTACTAGTTGTTTTGTTTCTTTCTAAATTACCGAATAAGTAATTCTCCGATTATTTTTCTCATTCTCCATATACACAGCCAACAAAATATTAATCAACTCATTTTGCCCACAACAGTCATAAGTGCAGTTGATAAGAGAGTAATATTTTTGTCCTAAAGTTCTATCAGATTTCACACCTTTTTGTAGCAATGGAATAATTTTCTGATTTTTCTGATTTTTTCTTTGATTTTTCTCTATTTTTTATTATATACAATACCTTCTGTCTATGTAGCGAGCTTTGGGTCGGTGGCTCCCAAACCAGTTGGCTTTAGGGCACCGGGTGTTAAGACACCCCTACGGACTTAATTACCCAGACTTCAGATATATATATATTTTTGCAGCATCTTTGATCCATGTAACGAGCTTTGGGCCAGTGACTCCCAAACCAGTTGGTTTTAGGGCACTAGGTGTTAAAACACCCTTACAGACTTAATAACCCGGATCTTAGATACTTTATTTTTGTAAATCAGAAATTTTTTTTTGTTTTGTTTTTTGTTTTGTTTTTTTTTTGTTTTTTTTTACTCCATCACTTTTTGAGATGCTTCCTCCAATTAAACTATAGCACTGAATATTACAAACTTTTCAATTTTAGCTCATGACCGTGTGTTACCATGTATGTTGATAATACCTGCCAACGGAGCATATGAAGATTCTTTTTAGTCAGTGTTAAGGAGAATTTACGAATTAAATAATTTAAAATGAAATAAACAAAATTAACTTGTTTTGAATTAAATGGTTTGATATACGTCTCAGGAGTGGAAACTCCTTACTCGGCTATCTCTTACCAATTCCACCTTTTTAGTCAAAACACAAAAATGCAAAATATTTTTGTAATTTTTTGAAAATTTTTCAATTTTTTTGTATTTTCGAAAAATTTTGAACTAAAAATAAAAACAACACACACACTAAAAACAAGGTACTAATCAACTAATTCCCTCCCCCAAACCTAAATGAGACATTGTCCCCAATGTCTTAAACAGTAAAAGGAGAGTTAGAAGGTTGTACCTGGTTAGCTGAAATCTACAGGAAATTAAAGGTTAAGATCCAGATTAACACGACGCCTCTTACCACGATCGTCCTCGGACCAATTTATCTTCAAAATGATAGGGTCAATTTAAACGACGCCTCGAATGTTTATGCTGGATCTGAAAGTGTGACACTTTCTTTTTGTCGCTCAAATGATTTCCCCAGTAGTGCTTGACACGCTGACTGTTAACTTTGAATGTGTTGTTGGTATTGGGATCCAGTAACTCAACAGCTCCATATGGTAAAACCTGAGTAATCACAAATGGTCCGGACCACCTAGATTTCAACTTTCCAGGGAAAAGTTTCAATCTCGAGTTGTACAACAACACATGCTGCCTTGGTTCCAACTGTCTGTGCACTATTTTTCGGTCATGCCATTTTTTGGTCTTTTCCTTGTATAATTTGGCATTGTCATAAGCCTGTAGGCGAAATTCCTCCAATTCATTGAGTTGGTGAAGTCTTTTCTCTCCTGCAGCTTGTGAGTCAAGATTCAACTTCTTCAGTGCCCAGTACGCCTTGTGTTCAAGCTCAACTGGCAGATGGCATGTTTTCCCAAACACCAATCGATATGGAGACATACCAATGGGTGTCTTGTAAGCTGTTCGGTAGGCCATAATGCATCATCCAATTTTATAGACCAGTCCCTCCTTGTTGATCCAACGGTCCTTTCTAGGATTCTCTTGATCTCCCTGTTTGAAACCTCAACCTGTCCATTTGACTGTGGATGGTAAGCAGTGGCAACTTTGTGAGTAACTCCGTATTTGGATAGAGTGCATCGAAGTATTTGTTGCAGAAATGAGAGCCACCATCGCTGATGATTGCTCGAGGTGTTCCAAACCGAGTGAAAATGTTCTTTTTCAGGAATTTGATCACCACTTTTGAATCATTGGATGGTAGTGCAATTGCCTCAACCCATTTGGAGACGTAGTCTACAGCAACCAGGATGTACAGGTTTCCAAATGATGGAACAAAGGGTCCCATGAAATCAATACCCCATACATCGAATATCTCCACTTCGAGAATGTTTTGCAACGCCTTCATTTCTTCTTGAAATATTCCCTGTTCTCTGGCACCTGTCACATTGAAAAGCAAAAAGATAAGCATCTTTAAAAAGTGTGGGCCAGAACAACCTGATTGAAGGACTTTGGCTGCAGTTTTGTTTCCACTGAAAGTGTCCGCCGTATGGTGATGAATGACAGTGTTGCAAAACACTGTTGACCTTCTTCTGTGGAACACACCGTCTCAATAATTGATCAGCACAGCGTTTAAACAGGTATGGTTCATCCCAGACATAATGCTTGACTTCTTTGAAGAATTTCTTCCATTGCTGAGTTGTCCATTCCGAACGGCCATTTTCCTGATACAATAATAATTGACATAGTCAGCATACCAAGGGACTTCATGTTGTTTTATGGAAAACATTGTTCATCTGGAAAAGTTTCTTTGATTGTCAGTCCTTTGTCAGCTGTTTCTCCATTCTCGAGCCTCGATAAGTGATCTGCCACCTGGTTTTCTGTTCCTTTCCTGTCTCGAATCTCCACGTCGAATTCTTGCAAAAGAAGTATCCAACGGATCAATCTGGGTTTGGCATCTTTCTTTGTGATCAGATATTTGATTGCTGAATGATCTGTGTAGACCACCACTTTGGGACCCAGCAGATAGGAGCGGAATTTGTCAAAAGCTTACACAACTGCTAGCAACTCCTTTTCAGTGGTTGTGTAGTTGAGTTGAGCTTCATTCAGAGTTCTGCTGGAGTAGTAAATGGTGTGGAAAATCTTTGCTTTGCGTTGTCCCAAAACTGCACCTACAGTAAAATCACTAGCATCACACATTACCTCGATGGAAGGGTCCAATGTCTGCTACAGATGGGGCAGAATCAGCTTCTGTTTTAAGATTTCGAAAGCTTCCTGGCATTCTTTGGTGAAGTTGAAAGGCACATCTTTTTCCAGAAGATTGCAAAGAGGTTTGGCAATCTTGGAAAAGTCTTTGATAAATCTCCTGTAAAAACCTGCATGTCCAAGAAAACTCCGAATCCCTTTGACAGATGTTTGTGGAGGTAGTTTCTCAATTGTTTCTATCTTTGCTTTGTCTACCTCGATTCCCTTTTGTGAGATCCGGTGTCCAAGAACAATGCCTTCCTGTACCATGAAATGGCATTTCTCCCAATTGAGTACCAGGTTTGTATCTTCGCACCTTTGTAATACCTGTTCCAAATTTTTCAAACAATGGTCAAAAGAATCTCCAAACACAGAAAAATCATCCATAAAAACCTCCATACTCTGCTCCAGCATGTCTGAGAAGATGGCCATCATGCAACGCTGAAAAGTGGCAGGGGCATTACATAATCCAAATGGCATCCTGCGGAAAGCAAAAGTACCATAGGGACATGTAAAAGTAGTTTTCTCCTGATCTTCTGGGCAATGCAATTTGATTGTACCCTGAATATCCGTCAAGAAAGCAATAGAACTCATGTCCCGCCAGTTTGTCTAACATCTGGTCAATGAATGGCGGAAAATGGTCCTTTCTCGTGGCTTTGTTCAGCTTCCTGTAATCCATACATACTCTCCATCCAGTCACCGTTCTTGTTGGAATCAGCTCGTTCTTTTCATTGGTGACAACAGTAATTCCTCATTTCTTTGGTACACACTGCATAGGACTTACCCAAGTGCTATCTGAGATGGGGTAAATGATACCAGCATCCAACCATTTGATGATTTCTTTCTTCTTCATGACTTCCTTCATGATTGGATTGAGTCTCCGTTGATGCTCCACTGTGGTTTGTACTCATCGTTCATCAAGATTTTGTGCATGCAAAATGATGGACTAATGCCTCGAATGTCTACTATAGTCCAGCCAATGGCTCTTTTGTGCTCTCGTAACACTCTCAGTAGCTTTTCTTCCTGATCCAATGTTAGTGAAGAAGAAATAATAACAGGTAATTCAGAAGAGTTTCCAAGAAATGCATACCTGAGATGGCTCGGAAGTAACTTTAGTTCCAGCTGCGGTGGTTCTTCAATCGAAGGTTTGATTCGATCTTTCTTTGGCAGTTCCAAGCTTTCAACTGGTGGTGTTACTTTGAATCGGAATGGTTTGTGAAGGTAGTTGATACATTCCAAGATTTCAGCATGCATCTAGCTCGCTGTCAGTCATGTTGGTGATGTAAACTTCAAGTGTATCCGTGGGATTTGGCTCAGTATTCTGAACAATTCTCAACAACAACATCAATTCTGAAGCATTCTCCTTCTTCCTTTTCATCGCTTGGAATTTCATGGCTTGGAAAACATTAAAGCTCACTTCTTGGTCCTGCACTTTCATGGTTAGTTCTCCTTTTTGCACGTCAATCACAGTTTTACCTGTAGCCAAAAATGGTCTCCCAAGAATGATAGGTACTTCTTTGTCTTCTTCCATGTAAAGGATGATGAAGTCTGCTGGAAGGATTAGTTTGTCAACTTTACCAGCAATTTTCCACGACTCCTCTCGGAAATGCGAGTGTTCGATCAGCAAGTTGCAAAGATACTGAGGTAGGCATTGCTTCTCCAATTTGTAATTTCCTGTAAATAGAAAAAGGCATTAAATTAAAACTGGCACCTAAATCACATAAAGCCTTACCGATATAATGTTCTCCAATGGTGCATGGAACTGTGAAACTGCCAGGATCTTTCAACTTCGGGGGAAGTTTCCTCTGAATGATGGCGCTGCATTCTTCTGTCAAAGCTACTGTCTCGTAATCTCCCAATCTTCATTTTCATGAAAGAATGTCTTTCATGAATTTTACATAACTGGGCATTTGTTCCAAGGCTTCTGCAAATGGTATGTTAATGTGCAGCTTTTTGAAAATCTCCAAGAAACGAGCAAACTGTTTGTCCAGTTTATTTTTCTGAAGACGCTGAGGAAAAGGTGGAGGTAGAGTGATCTGTTCTGGTTCTTTTTCCTTTGCTTCTTTTTCTTTTGCTTCTTTTTCTTCCATCTGTGGAACTGCCTCTTTTGGATTTCCTCAGCAGCTGTTTTGACTCCACATCTTTGTTGATCTCAGTACCACTCTTTAAGGTAATGGCTTGACATTGCTCCTTCCCTCGGTTCCTTGGATTTGGTTCTGTGTTGCTGGGAAGATTACCTGGCGGTCTGTAGCTCTGAGCATTGGCCAGTTGTCCGATTTGATTCTCCAGTGCTTTGATGGAAGCTGATTGGCTCTGAATCATGGCTTCATATCTTTTTAATTGAGCTAGCATCTCTGCCATTACTGGTTCATTTGTCTGCTCCTGGCTTTTATTCTGTTGCTGGAATCCGGGTGGTGGATAGTTCTTTTGCCCTGAATTATTGCTCCATGAAAAATTAGGATGATTCCTCCACCCTGGGTTGTAGGTGTTGGAATATGGATTGTTCCCTTGTCTGTTGAAATTGTTGAGATAATTCACCGTCTCTTCAAGTTGTTGTGGTTCTGGTACTCCTCCATATGGTGAACTTATAGATCCAGTGGTAAGAGTCTCCATGAATTTGCATATTTGATCTAACTTGGTGTTGACTGCTGTATTGGCTCCAACTTCATAGATTCCTGCATTTCTTTGAATCATACTTCTTTCTGTTGGCCATAAGGAATTGTTGTTGGCCATTTCTTCGATTAGTTCCCAGGCTTGATCTTCTCCTTTTGCCATCAAGGCACCTCCAGCAGCAGCATCAATTGTGGTTCTCATTATTCCAGAAAGTCCATTATAGAATGTTTGGACTTGAAGCCATTTTGGAATCTCATGGTGTGGACATTTTTGGAGTAAATCTTTGTACCTTTCCCACGCTTCGTACAGGGATTCTGAATCTTGCTGCACAAAGGATGTGATGTCATTTCTCAGCTTTTCGGTTCTGGCTGGTGGAAAGTATTTTGCAAGAAATTTGGTGGCTAAAGTGTTCCATGTTGTGATAGACCCTGCTGGTAATGAATGTAGCCAAGCTTTAGCTCTGTCTTTCAAGGAGTATGGGAAGACACGCAGTCTCATTGCTTCTTCAGCTTCTCGGTTGTAATTAAAAGTGCCACAAACTTCCAGGAAGTTGCTGATGTGGGCATTAGGATCTTCAGTTGCATTTCCTCCAAACTGAACTGACTGCTGAATCATCTGAATGCAAGTTTTGATGTCTCCTGCATTTGCTGGTAATGGAGGAAGTACAATACATGAAATGAGTCTGTCAACCACCGGAATGGTTCTGTCTCGAATGGGAAATGGTGGTGCAACCTCCAAAGGTTCAGGTTCCATGTTGACTAAAGCTTCTTGGGCTTCTCGCCTTTCCCTTCTCAACTGTCTGATGGTTCTTTCAAATTTCTGGGTCAAGCGGTCGGAGTTCAAAGCTTCTGGTTCGTCTCATGAAGTTTCTGAGAACCTGAAACACAAGAAAACAAAAATAATAAGTAAAAAGAAACTAGATACAAGTAAAAGTATCTAACCCCTAAACTAATAATAAAAGATAAATAAGTCCCCGGCAACGGCGCCAAAAACTTGACCGGCGTAAACACACACGTATAACGCAAGCGTACGTATCGTTCAAGTAGTATTAAAAAGTATCGATCCCACGAGGACTTAAAACCTTATCTTATTAATTTTATGAGGTTAACTGTTTACTGGTATCTAAAACAATTGTTTGATTGATTTGAAATGGCGACGATTCTAAATTTAAAGACAAGTAAGTAAACTGTTTAAAAGTAGATTTAAGGAAATTCAATATTAAAAACTATCCAGGGTTGTGATTTATTTCAAAAATTATTAAAAGATGAAGTAGTTCTTTATATTGGGTAATATATCAATTTATAACATGGAACACTAACTATGTAAAAGCCTTCTTCCGATGGTCCAATTACAAATACCTAGTATCTACCCAATTGAACCATATGTCTATGTCAAACCAAATTACTAGATTCATTAAGTTCAAGTTCCAATTATGGCTACCTGTTAGACATTATGTCCCATAGCGTCACTGTTTGTAAATGATATTGTATTATTGTACAAAATTAACTATGTGATAATGAAATTGCCTTTTGCCGTTTTGTAAATATATTTACTTTGATTTATAAATGGCGAAAGTCCATATGATTAGTACCTGGACTGAGAATGATATGAGACAGTATCAGTCCCTAAAGGTTTAATCATTAAATATCCTAGCCGTAGTATTATCGAGACTGGACATCGATAATGCGGAATAGACTAGTATTGCGCTTGTGCACGTTGTGAGGGCACAACATCATAGTTCTCATATATTTAAGTATTGGATACTTATGCAAGTGCGATAGGAGGTTGTGTTTTACCGATGGTACGGAAACAGCTTCGCTCTGGATAGACCCCGCGGAATCCCATTGGTAGTATGTCTGCGTGTCTATGGGAGGCCGCATCAGGGTAGGTGTATATGGTCTTAACCTGAGACTTACATCGCTAGTACTTGCGACAATCGGTAAACTTTGGTTTTGGTGGTTGGGGACCTTAACCGGTTCTGTGTACACCTCTTCTGGGTTTATCGAGAATCGTAGTGTACTGGATGTGATGTCAAGATGGAAGTATCGCTTCAGACATATGGAGGTGATGATCACGCAGGACACAGAACTAGCACTCTATAAAAGGTTGCAACCGTCGGGACAATATGACCAGGTCAGGATTGTCCGATTTAAAGAGACTAGTTGCTTGATGTCCGATATATGTTTCGTACGGGGCAGACACATCTCCAGCCCCAGGCCTAGCATGTGATCATCCGATACTGGATCGATGTACGCAATACTACGGTATACTACGCTTGATATAGATCTTATATTCCTATAAGAATATTTCTGGAGAATTGGGTAGGCATGGCGCTTTGCTAGAAGCCAACCTTGTCTTGTGAATCGGTAAGAACGTAGTACGAGGTACGTGCGTGTTCGGATTATCTGCCAACATATCCGGAGATCTCTTGGGTCGCTTCCTAAAGATTCACCTATGATATTTGATTCGAACTTAATTAATCTTGGATTAATTGCGGAGAAACTTTATCTCGGATAAAGTGCCTTATTTAGAGAGAGAGAACGATTAATTTGGAATTAATCAGTAAAATTATTATATTCGATATAATAATTGAAATTCGATTTCGACGCGAAATTAAAATTAGATTTTAATTCGGGCATACGAGTTAATTTAGAATTAATTCGTAGCGACGTAAATAATAATTTCGCTAGGAGCGATTATTTATTTAATTCGATTTAATTAACGTCGCGACGCAAGTTCGGTATTTCGGAAATATCGAACCCGAACGCGTGAGTGCTAGTGGGCCCACTTTCATTTGGAAACGTGTGGGGCCCACATGACACATGTCATTATATGCATTATTTTATTGATAATGCATTGCATGGTGATAGTGTATTATTCACTCAATTGTTATGCATGGAATTTGAGTGTTTGACACTCTAAGCCTTTGCATGGCTTGTGTCATAGATTTATTATTATTTAATAAATATTATGGCATAAATATAAATTGATTTTTGGTATCAAAAATCAATTAGAAAAAGAAATTTTCTCTCTCTCTCTCTCTTTCATGACCGAAAACTGCATGCAGTTTTGGTCTTCATCTTCTTCAATTTTGGTTGCCAAAAGCTTGAAGAAAGGGTTGTTGTTTGAACATCTTCTCACATGCAAGGCTAGCACCATCAAGGATCAAAAGAGGTGATAGGGAAACCATCAAAGAGCAAGGAATACACAAAGCTTGGAGCTTCCTACTTCTTGTCTTCCTGGCCGAATCATCCCACACTTGGAGCTTCCATTTGGTTTGATTTTTCTTCATCAACATAGCATTGTAAGTATGATTCCGCCATACTTCATGTTTATATATATTCTTTGTTGTTGTATTTCATGTATGCTTAATCTTTCTTGGGACATATTATAGAAACCAACAATGGTCATGGAGCCATGGTTAAGCATGAAATACTTTAGGTTAAAATTTGATAAAATTGGTTGAAGCATGTCTTGTGAAATTTGATGAATAAGTATGCTTGCATGTATATAGAATGATGTTATATGGAATCAATTTTATGAAAAATGCATTGGATGATTTTTCCCCAAAATTTTAACCTTGGCCGAATGGGTGGGTTAAATTGGTTGAAGCATGTCTTGTGAAATTTGATGAATAAGTATGCTTGCATGTATATGACATGATGTTATATGGAATCAATTTTATGAAAAATGCATTGGATGATTTTTCCCCAAAATTTTGACCTTGGCCGAATGGTATGGTGAAATTGATTGAAGCATGTTCTTATGAAATTTGATTAATAAGAATGCTTACATGTATATAGAATGATGTTACATGGAATCAATTTTATGAAAAATGCATTGGATGATTTTTTCCCCAAATCCATGCCTTGGCCGAATGTGTTGCTACTTGGAGTGGATTGAATTTTTTGTGTTTAAGATCATTGGATGACTTAGAACGTGTACGGGACGTAGATTAGTAATTCAATCGGATTGAAAAACAAATCGACACAAAAACTCACCTTGGCCGAATACATAGGACATGTAAAGGAGTTGATTTTTGTTAAAATTAATGTTGGACATTTATTTTGAACAATACATGATTAATAAATTAAATGGGTATTTTTGAAATATTTGGTTTAATGTATTAATCTTGGTATTACACTTTAATTAATTGGACTTTAATGTTTGGAATATTAAAATTTAATTAATGGGCTTAATTGGTGAATTGGGCTTTTAATATTGTATTTGGGCATAATGGGCTTGGTTGGACCAAGTAGATTTGGGCCAAAAGGATTGGATCCAATTTGGCCTAAATCACTCCATTAAGTCCAAATATAATATAATGGGCTTTAAAATTTAATTGGGCCTTATGGGCTTAAAATTGGTTTTATGGCATTTAAGGGTGATTCCTTATTTGGGCTTGGTAATTGGGTTTGACCCACATTGACCAAAGCCCAAGCCTTAATAAATCAATTCTAAGTCCATTTGACTTGAATTAAATTCAACATTGGATGTTAGTTGGGCTTTGAGGCCCAATGAGATTAGATTTAGAATCTAAGTCTTTAAAGCACATTAAAAGTGTAAACATTTAATTTGGAATTAAATAATTGAATTAGTATTGAATACGAATTGAATTAGATTTAATAGTAGTTCGATATAATTCGCGAATTCGTACCTTATGTACTTATTCTCAATCGAGTTGGACTCGCGCAAAATCAAACCGTTGTTTGAACATTGGATGATCACTTAAACAAAGACTAATTAATTGGATTAGATTGGTTGTAAAAGCATGTCTTGTTTGAATATATATGTATGTGATGAATGAATAGTGTATATCGGATGGATATTAGAAGGGAAAGGGTAATTTTAGAAATTATTGTAAATTTGGAATTTATTAATTGGACCTGCGTGTCCAGCCTTATCTCTTTATCTCTTTGTATTCTCTTCTCACCTAATTCCCCTCAATGTAAATGAGGTTTCTCTTATTGTATTATGTAATTGGGTAGAAGTAGAATAGTGCTAGCGGGGAGAGGAAAGGGAGTGATTTGTTCTAGGAACAAGTTGTTTATATATCCATCCGCATATCACTATTAATTTACTTTACGCGCTTTATGATGTTTTAGAAGCATGCTTAAGGGTGTATGATGATGAGACCTAACAAAGATAAATAAATTGGTTGCCAATTACGCGAAAATCCCTCAATTTATATTAAGCGAATATCCTTCCATTGAATGGTTCTTGTTCAAGATCCGAAGTTGGCATTGGTTTGTTTTTGACCAAAGTCAAGACCTTTGTCAATCAAGGATGTACTTGAATCATGAGAGTTTTGTTGCATATCGGTCTTGTCCAAATCGTGATTTTTATTGGCCAAAGTCAAGATCACTTTTTGTCCAACGACATTGATTACGAAACTTTCCTCGTCAATGGGTCCCGCTTAACTGGAATCATTAGGTTTGTTTTTGGCCAAAGCCAAGGCCTAGTTGATTCGGAGGATAGGGTTAGGAAAATGTATTAGATACATTGACATTATACATATGTTTCGGACTTGGATGTCCACCTAACCGGATCTAGGAATTGGATGAGATCCAATTGATCATGGAGATCTACCTAAGTTAAATAGCATACAATTTTTATTGGCCAAAGTCAAGGTTGTGTGTTATTTAACGGGATCCTAGCCCACTAGGAAATTCTATTTCCCGAGTTCTCTACAGAGGGTTAGAAACTTGAAGAAAATAGTGGGAGGCTATTATTGAATTTGCAATTTCATTCAGATATTTAGCCTTACGCGTCTTTCAAAATTATTTCGTCAATATTTTAAATAATTAGTTGGACTAATATATTGTTATTTTTACTTGTAACAGTTTGACTGTACCCATAACATCGTTGACTTTATAGTTGGACTATAGTTGTCAAGATGATTGGCAAAGGTAATATCCGCGACATAATCATGGGCGATAATGTCTTCAAAGGGACAAACTTTGCCGACTGGGAAATGAACCTCAAGATAGTGCTTGGGGCTGAGAGGATACTGTATACTATTCAGACACCTCTCCCGCCTAAACCCACTGAGCCACTGGAGCTAGAGTTATGGAAGACTCATAGTGATGATTGTGACCAAGCTCAGTCAGTTATGCTAGCTGCAATGACCCAGCATTTCAGACGCCAGTACAGGGACTTGGATCCCTATAACATGATGGCAAGATTGCGTGATCTTCACCGCACCAATAAGCGGATGAAGAGGTACGAGCTAGTAAGGAAACTCTTCCGCTCCCGGATGACAGACGGCGCATCAGTTGAAGTCCCCGGGACTCAAATGATCGCCGATATTGATGAGTTGGCCAATATGGGAATAGTCTTGGAGGCTGAGCTGACTATAGATATGATCTTGCAGTCACTTCCTGATACTTGGAAACAAATCATAATCAACTACAAGTTGATGGATACAGATGACACTCTTGGAGAGCTGTTATCCGTATTGAAGGAATCCGAAAGGGAACTCCTAAAGGGGAGCAAGCGCGAGGCGCATTTTGCATTGACCTCTCATGCGCCAAAGGGTGGCCCCAAGGCAATTGGAGGTGCAAGGAAGAAGAAGTTCAAGAAGAAGGGCAAAGGCAAGTTGACAGTGGCTTCTAGGAAGCCAAAGGACAAATCTCGCGACATCTGCCTCAACTGCGGCAAGAGGGGTCACTGGAAACGTGACTGCCGAATGAGCATTGTGCAGAGGGAGGATATCAAGGCTGGCAAGGCCTTGCCTCTGGTATGTTTGTTATTGAGATAAATATGAATACTTCTAGTTTTAAAAATTGGATTTTTGATTCTGGTTGTGGTGCTCATATTTGTACTGATGTGCAGGATCTGCATGATAGCAGGGTGCTGGCATCAGGGGAGATGGATCTACGGGTCGGAAACGGAACACCAGTTGCTGTTTTGGCCGTAGGGACTTTTGTTTTAGAACTGCCCTCAGGGCATGAACTTAAACTTTTGAACTGTTATTTTGTACCTAGTTTAACTAGGAATATTATATCTGTATCCTTGTTAACCCAGCAGGGTTACACTTTTGTATTCAGGAACACTGGGTGTTATTTATATAAAAATGATGCAGAAATTTGCACAGCTGTTGCAAATAACGGTCTTTATATTTTGAATATAAATGAATCTCCTAAAATGACAAACAAAAGGCTCAAAAGAAGTAATCTAAAAGATGAAGCTTATATGTGGCATTGTCGTCTAGGACACATCAACAAGACTCGCATATCCACACTTTCGAAGAGTGGGTACTTGGACGAATTTGATCCCAATTCATATGACGTCTGCGAATCTTGTCTTTTAGGCAAAATGCCTAAATCACCTTTTAGCGGTAAAGGTGAACGTGCCACAGAACTGTTGGCTCTCGTTCATACTGACGTATGCGGGCCCATGTCTAGCCAGGCTAGAGGTGGATTTCACTACTTCGTAACCTTTACAGATGATGCATCTCGTTACGGTTATGTGTATCTTATGAGACACAAGTCGGAAACTTTTGAGAAATTCAAAGAGTTTCGACACGAAGTGGAGAAACAAACAAAAGGGAAGAGTATTAAGACATTACGGTCAGACCGTGGTGGCGAATACTTAAGTTATGAGTTTCAAGATTACTTGAAAGAATATGGTATTCTTTCACAGTGGACTCCTCCTGGAACACCGCAATTAAACGGTGTGTCCGAACGGAGAAACCGCACCTTGTTGGACATGGTGAGGTCAATGATGAGTCGCACTGAGCTACCAATATCCTTCTGGGGATACGCATTAAACAGTGCTATACTTATTTTGAATAAGGTACCGTCGAAGTCTGTTAAACAGACCCCATATGAGATATGGACAGGAAGGAAACCAGGTTTCTCTTTCCTAAAGATTTGGGGATGCTGGGCATATGTTAAACGTTTGGAAAGTACCAAACTTGAACCCAAAACTGATAAATGCCTTTTGTAGGATATCCTAGGGAAACCAAAGGATATTACTTCTATCACCCACAAGAGAACAAAGTATTTGTTGCTCTACAAGCATTTTTCCTTGAGAAGGATTTTATAAATGCAGTGGTAAGTGGGAGGAAAGTAGAACTCGATGAAGATCGTAGTGATACTGTTCCTGGCAATGAATCAACGACGGAACAAGAACAGACCGTCGGGATGAGTCTGTACCACAAACTTCACATACACAAGGACCGCGTAGGTCGGAGAGAGTCAGAACAGTACCTGAGAGGTATGGGTTCCTGATCTCACCTCATATAGATATTAATCTTATTGAGGATAATGAGCCGGCTACGTATGAGGAAGCGATACAAAATATCGATTCCGCTTTATGGCAAGAAGCCATGAAGTCCGAGATGGATTCCATGTACGCCAACCAAGTTTGGACACTGGTTGATGCACCAGAAGGCGTAAAGCCTATTGGATGCAGATGGATCTTCAAGAAGAAGACCGACATGGATGGCAACGTACAAACGTACAAGGCTAGGCTTGTAGCGAAGGGGTATCGTCAACAATATGGTATTGATTATGACGAAACCTTCTCACCCGTTGCCATGATTAAATCCATTCGGATAATGCTTGCAATAGCTGCATATTTCGACTTCGAGATATGGCAGATGGACGTTAAAACCGCTTTCCTTAACGGAAACCTTTTGGAGGATGTTTATATGCAACAGCCTGACGGTTTTATCGTACCTAGACTTGCAAACAAGGTTTGTAAGTTAAATCGATCCATTTATGGATTGAAGCAAGCATCACGGTCATGGAATCAGCGTTTTGATGAGATCATAAAAGAATATGATTTCGTGCAAAACGCAGATGACCCTTGTGTATACAAGAAGGTTAGTGGGAGAGCACTTACTTTTATTGTCCTTTATGTCGACGACGTATTGCTTATAGGCAATGACATTCCCATGCTAACGTCGGTGAAAGCTTGGCTTTCATTAAAATTCTCCATGAAAGATCTGGGAGAAGCAGCCTTTATTCTTGGAATAAAGATCTACAGGGATAGATCTAGAAAGCTGCTTGGACTCTCCCAGAGTACATACATTGATAAAGTGTTGAAGCGATTCAACATGGAACAATCCAAGAGGGGATTGGTTCCAGTGGTACGTGGTACCTCTCTGTCTAAGGACATGTGTCCTAAGACTCAGGAAGAGAGAGACCACATGAGTCGGATACCGTTCGCCTCGGCAGTCGGATCGATCATGTATGCCATGATATGTACACGACCTGATGTCTCATATGCTTTGAGCATGTGCAGTCGCTATCAGGCCGATCCAGGTGAAGGTCACTGGATAGCAGTTAAGAATATCCTTAAGTATCTTAAACGAACTAAGGATGCTTTCTTAATTTATGGAGGTGGAGAACTTGCGGTATCTGGGTATACCGATGCAAGTTTCCAAACCGACAAGGATGACTACAAGTCGCAATCCGGGTACATTTTTTGTTTGAATAACGGAGCAGTGAGCTGGAAATCTTCCAAGCAAGATACTGTTGCCGATTCAACAACAGAAGCGGAGTACATCGCTGCATCTGAAGCAGCAAAGGAGGCAGTTTGGATCCGAAAGTTCCTAATCGGATAGGAGTAGGAGTAGTTCCGTTAGCAGCTGAGCCCGTTCCATTGTATTGTGACAATAACGGGGCTATAGCACAGGCTAAGGAACCAAGGTCTCATCAACGGTCCAAGCATGTTCTTCGACGTTATCATCTGATTCGGGAGATTATACATCGTGGCGATGTAAAAGTCGAGAAGGTCACATCAGATGACAACATTGCAGATCCGCTGACGAAAGCTGTTCTTCAGCAAGTTTTTGAACGACACATACATAGTTCGGGTATTAGATGCTTGAGTGACTGGCTATAGGCCAAGTGGGAGATTGTTAGACATTATGTCCCATAGCGTCACTGTTTGTAAATGATATTGTATTATTGTACAAAATTAACTATGTGATAATGAAATTGCCTTTTGCCGTTTTGTAATATTATTTACTTTGATTTATAAATGGCGAAAGTCCATATGATTAGTACCTGGACTGAGAATGATATGAGACAGTATCAGTCCCTAAAGGTTTAATCATTAAATATCCCTAGCCGTAGTATTATCGAGACTGGACATCGATAATGCGGAATAGACTAGTATTGCGCTTGTGCACGTTGTGAGGGCACAACGGCATAGTTCTCATATATTTAAGTATTGGATACTTATGCAAGTGCGATAGGAGGTTGTGTTTTACCGATGGTACGGAAAACAGCTTCGCTCTGGATAGACCCCGCGGAATCCCATTGGTAGTATGTCTGCGTGTCTATGGGAGGCCGCATCAGGGTAGGTGTATATGGTCTTAACCTGAGACTTACATCGCTAGTACTTGCGACAATCGGTAAACTTTGGTTTTGGTGGTTGGGGACCTTAACCGGTTCTGTGTACACCTCTTCTGGGTTTATCGAGAATCGTAGTGTACTGGATGTGATGTCAAGATGGAAGTATCGCTTCAGACATATGGAGGTGATGATCACGCAGGACACAGAACTAGTACTCTATAAAAGGTTGCAACCGTCGGGACAATATGACCAGGTCAGGATTGTCCGATTTAAAGAGACTAGTTGCTTGATGTCCGATATATGTTTCGTACGGGGCAGACACATCTCCAGCCCCAGGCCTAGCATGTGATCATCCGATACTGGATCGATGTACGCAATACTACGGTATACTACGCTTGATATAGATCTTATATTCCTATAAGAATATTTCTGGAGAATTGGGTAGGCATGGCGCTTTGCTAGAAGCCAACCTTGTCTTGTGAATCGGTAAGAACGTAGTACGAGGTACGTGCGTGTTCGGATTATCCGACGACCGTATTTACTGCCAACATATCCGGAGATCTCTTGGGTCGCTTCCTGAAGATTCACCTATGATATTTGATTCGAACTTAATTAATCTTGGATTAATTGCGGAGAAACTTTATCTCGGATAAAGTGTTAGTGCCTTATTTAGAGAGAGAGAACGATTAATTTGGAATTAATCAGTAAAATTATTATATTCGATATAATAATTGAAATTCGATTTCGACGCGAAATTAAAATTAGATTTTAATTCGGGCATACGAGTTAATTTAGAATTAATTCGTAGCGACGTAAATAATAATTTCGCTAGGAGCGATTATTTATTTAAATTCGATTTAATTAACGTCGCGACGCAAGTTCGGTATTTCGGAAATATCGAACCCGAACGCGTGAGTGCACGTGGGCCCACTTTCATTTGGAAACGTGTGGGGCCCACATGACACATGTCATTATATGCATTATTTTATTGATAATGCATTGCATGGTGATAGTGTATTATTCACTCAATTGTTATGCATGGAATTTGAGTGTTTGACACTCTAAGCCTTTGCATGGCTTGTGTCATAGATTTATTATTATTTAATAAATATTATGGCATAAATATAAATTGATTTTTGGTATCAAAAATCAATTAGAACAAAAGAAATTTTCTCTCCTCTCTCTCTTTCATGACCGAAAACTGCATGCAGTTTTGGTCTTCATCTTCTTCATTTTGGTTGCCAAAAGCTTGAAGAAAGGGTTGTGTTTGGAACATCTTCTCACATGCAAGGCTAGCACCATCAAGGAATCAAAAGAGGTGATAGGGAAACCATCAAAGAGAGGAATACACAAAGCTTGGAGCTTCCTACTTCTTGTCTTCCTTGGCCGAATCATCCCACACTTGGAGCTTCCATTTGGTTTGATTTTTCTTCATCAACATAGCATTGTAAGTATGATTCCGCCATACTTCATGTTTATATATATTCTTTGTTGTTTGTATTCATGTATGCTTAATCTTTTCTTGGACATATTATAGAAACAAACCAACACTACCCCCCCGCCCGAAAGGTATATTCCTATCTGTAAGGAAATTATTAAAGGGTTCTATATATCTACAGGAAGATCGTGGGCTATTTGAGTCTAAGGTCTTAAACTTAAACTCCCTTTTATGTCTAGTTAATTTTAAGTTTACCTAATCAATTTTATTTAATGGCCAGTTAATAACAAAGGCTCGAAGGTTAAGATCTCAATAAATAATCTTTAAAATACCCAAACTATTAATCTTAACCCCTTATAAACCGGTTTGATGAAATTCATCACAAACCTAGATAACAAACTTAGCTACGACACATAACACTAGGGCTAAAAACTTAAAAGATTTAAAATAAAAATTGAATAAGGTAAATGAGGTTAAATAAATGCTGATTTGAAAGTGAATTAAAATAAAGTTTTAAGGTCAAAGTAATTACTTCTACTCTATACTAATGATTTCTCCCTAATTAATATAGCTTTGCAAAACATTACCAATCAGCCATATAGCGGTATTTTGATTTAATCGTTTGTTTACAAAACACAGCCATAAAGGCGGAATCATTTTAATAAACCAGCCATAAAGGCGGAACCAAAAAAACCAGCCCTAAAGGCGGAACCAATAATCCAGCCATTAAAGGCGGAATATGAATTTATTACCCCCGAACCAATCTGGCGGTATCCTGATTAAGTCAATTTAAAACTTTGAATATATTATAATTATGGAGAATAATCTAAGAAGCAATAGTAAAAGATTTACCTTTTACCCTAGCAGAGGGAAGTTACCTCCTCATAATGAGTAGTAAAAACTGTAAAATAAAGAAAGTAAATTATTATTATTACAGAACTTAATTAAAAATTACAAAACTTTATTAAAAGAAACTTAGAGAGAGAAGAACTCCCTAACTACATCAAGAAGTCCTCCTTATCCGATGACGTGGCACTGTTCATGACGTCATTGCTTACATCACTCTGAGGTGCGATTGTCGGCAACGTCAGATCGTGACACGTGGCAGAGGCGCATTTTAGCAAGTCCGTTGAGATGTCGACACATGGCAAGGCGCAAGATAGCGTAGATGATGATTGTCGACACCGTAGGATGATGACACGTGTCAGGCGCAAGTTAGCAAGTCTTCTGTGATGGTGACACGTGGCACGACGCACGTTAGCAAAGTCAACTTTTCAGATTCTGACCCGTTGACCCGGCGCACTTTAGCAAATCCGGCGCATTCTGGGCGTCGCGCGCGCCAATGCTCAGCGTCGCGATGCGTAAGAGACGAAACTATTCCTGTTGACGTATTTTTGTCCGGTTTTGCCTCAAATTGCCTCCAGTGCTTTCCAAACTTTATTTTTTATCTGCAAAATAACAACAAAAACATCATAAAATGAGTGAGAAATAGTGATATAAATACCACTCATCATATCATTTAATTACGACGCGACGGAAAATTCGCTAATTAAGAATTAGCGAACCTAAGCCCGAGTGTGATTGCGAGGCATTCGTATTTCGAATTCGAGTGCGGCAACGCAAGTCACATCAAGCGTCAATCATTCGTCACATCAAACGTCAAATCAAAAGTCACTTTGAGTGATGTGATTGATTGAGTGTGATTGAGTTTGATTGATTGATAGACACACATCAAGTCACTTTAATAAGTGACATTGAATAGTTGATGGGTGTAGGTGTAATAGTACAAGTTGGTGGGAGTATTTACCATTTTATTTATTTGATTTATTATTTGGTAAATGCTTTGTATATTTTATGGAAAAATATATAAACCTTTTTGGAAAAGGTTTTACTAACCAATTACACAACTTACACACATTTTATCTCTCCATTCTTTCTATGGCTCACGCCCATTTTGGGCAAAAACACTCACTGGTTTCACACTAAAACCGTGAGCATGAGGGAGGCAAGAGTTGGGTTTTTGTGGCAAAAACCGCAAGTGCTAGCACACTACTGTTGGCGGGATAATAGACCCATAGCGTCACTATTTGCACAGATCATTGTGTTGTTGTAGCAAATTAACTATGTAATAAGGAAATGCAACTCTCATCATTTGTGATTAGATCACCATAGATATATAAATGAAGAGAGGTGTTGGTAAATTCTAAGGTCCCAAGATCAAACAAGACATGAAATTATGTGTGAACACATCAACGGAGGTA
>SKCR01018959.1:0-52115 GCA_019454045.1 Zanthoxylum bungeanum
AGTCATCGGGATATTATGACTAGGTCATGTATATCCGATTATAGAGACTGGTTACCAGACATCCGACATGTGCTTCGTACGGGGCAGACACAGTTCCAACCCCAGGTCTAGCTCGTGACATTCGATACTGGATCGCAATACGCAATACCACGTATACTACACCACCTGACATAGATTATATATTCCAGTAAGAATATTTCTGGAGAATTGGGTGGGCACTGAGCTTTGCTAGAAGCCAACCATGTCTTGTAAATCGGTAAGCACGTGGTACGAGGTACGCACGAATTCAGATAATCCGATGACCGCATTCACTGCCAATTATCCAGGGATCTCTTGGGTCGCTTCCCAAAGATTCACCGATGACAGTTGATTTAAATTAGAATTAATGTGGGATTAATTATAGAGATAATTAATCTGGGATTAATTGAGGTATTATTTTAATCGGGGATTAAATATTGTCGGAAGAGAGAGAACGCGATTAATTTAGAATTAATCGGTAAAATAAATTTAATAGTTAATTTGATTTTTTTCTATTTAATTTATTCGTATGGGCTAAAATTAATATAATTCGGATATATTAATATGAATTGATTTTCATTACGAAATAAAAGTTGGACTTTAATGTGAACGAGCGAATTAATTTAGAATTAATTCGTAGACGACATTGGTAATATATTTGCGAGCATCGTTATTTATTAAATTAGATTTAATTATTTAGCGATGAAAGTTTGTTTAATCGGATTAAACGGAACGGAGCCGCGACAAATGTTCGTAGAGACATTTGAATTTTGAATTCAAATGTGGGGCCCACATCACATGTGGTAGTTGGGAGGGTAGTTGGCATTTATACCAAGCCACCCACCATCCAACTACCTTGGAATGGTTTTGGTGAAACCATTTACCCAACTACCTTGTTTTAGGTAAAATGGTAAATTGGTTTTACCTAAAACTCTTCTCTCTCCTCATTTTGTGCATGCATCTCACAAAACACAAAAACCCTAGCATTATTCTCTCAAATGGGCGTGAATATGGTGGCCTTCTCCTCTTTGATTTTGTTGCAAAATCAACAAAGCTAGCACTTGGACAAATCAACTAAGGTGATAGGGAAACTAACTCAAAGCATGGAATCAACAGAAAGCTTGGATCTTGGAGATCTCTTCTCAAATTTTTTTTAAAAGCTCAAATCAATTCAATGTAAGTATTTCCGCAACTTATTTTGAATTTATTTACATGTTTTCATGCTTATTAGATCCTTGGCATGTTCTAAGAACACTAACATATCTCTCTTAAGGGTTGATTCGGTACTTGAACGATTAGAGCGCTCAAGTCTTTCTATTACGAATAGAAAGATTAATATTCATAACAATTATGAAGAATGATCGTTCATTAGAGAATTAATGGCACTTAAGATAAAATAATTAGAGGGGTATAACGGACATTATGACCTGGCTCTAATTACGAGATATTCGTGAAGGATCAATTCGTATGCAATGACTATATCGGTGGACACCGACTTTGTTCGGCCTTATATTTCATCTACGGCGACGAGAGTGCAACTCCGAGTTTTTAGTGGAATAACCCGGAGTTAATAATTCATAATATTTAATTAAGAGCTTAATTAATATTTCGAGATTATTGGAGCTCAGAACCGTAGGTCCACTTGGTCCCCGTGCTAGCTCGATTTACTATAGCGGAGCTAATATAATTGGATGGTCCAATTATATACTCACAAAAGGAATAAATATTATTAATATGATTAATAATAATTATATCACACATGAGACTTTATATTAAAAGTAAATATAAATAATTTAATAAGGCTAAGGATTATTACCAAGGTAGGATTCCTTATTGGATAAGGAATAGAATTTTTTTGTTTTGGAAACAAAATCAAATCCTAATTGTCCCCTACCTTGGCCGAATTTTTGGAATCATATTAGGGATATGATTTGTTTGTGTTTTGGAAACAAAATCAAATCCAAATTAAATCCCCCTTGGCCGAAAATTTGGAGTCCTAAAGGGAGTAGGATTTGTTTATTTTGGAAGCAAAATCAAACAAGGAATCCTACCCCACCCCTTGCCCGAAATTTGACTATATTGGAAGACTAGTGGTTGATTTGTTTTATGAAACAAATTAACCATAAGTATAAAAGAAAAATTCTGATTTAATTTTTTAGATCCAAGAAATTAAAAACCCTAGCCTCCATCTCATTCTCCAAGCTCTCAAGAGTTGAAAATTCTTTTGGTATGTGTGATTATTCTATAAACCGTTTAGAGATTAATTTGTGAGTGTTGCCCACACTACCCTCCGTTAGTGTCGAGACATAGTCCGGAAGACCTCGTGACATTGAAAAACATCCCCAAATGCTTAACACAAGTCACGGCAACCAGCCCCTGGAATCCCTGCAATTTGCGCAGATACAAGTTCTTAGGGAGCTCCGTTTTGCTTGGTTTTCATTCGGGATTTTGGGAAACACTTTGGGATAATTTTAGGGCTGTGTTAGGATTGTTTTTTGGAGAAAAATCAGATTTGAAATTGAGCAGTGAGTGGCGCAAATCAGACCTGAAACTGGGTGCAGTTTGCCCCCATAACGTGTCCAAAACATTCCGTTATTTCACTACAGTTCAAGGGCTGTTCGGGGACTGTTTCAAGGACTGTTTCGGGGCTATTCCGGAGCTGAGATTTTGTCCAAAATATCAGTGAATCCACTGGTGTGGTTCGGCCAGGCAAAGGGAAGAGCATAAAAATTTTTCTAGTTCGGTTCGTGAGCCTCACAGCTTCCGCTGCGCGGGGGAAGGCGTTCCCTACAATTGGCATCAAGAGCGAGGTTGAAAAGTGCTCTTAACCCTTCATTTTATTATTTAAATTTTCTGTTTTAACATGTTTATATGAGTTATAAATATGATATGCATGTTTAGATGAGTGGGCACATTATTAAGTTCATGTGATGAATGGATTTTGCATTAGTCGTAAATTTTTATGGCTCTTATTTTTGTAGTTGGTTTTGATTTTGGGTCGTAAGGCCATAAGGCCATTGTTTATATTCATTGTAATTTTAATTTCAATGTAAAATTTCAATTCTTTGTAATATGGAGCACCGAAGTCGCGAATGGAGCCAATACCACTTTGGAGCAGGATTTGAAGGCCAAGGAATGCCTTGGTAAATCTTATGTACTAATTAGATTAGTATAGAAAAAATAAGAGCCCGGTCAATGCAAAATAATTTTTATTATGTTATATATATGTTTATTTCGAATTGTTGAATAACATGTCATATAGTCTAGGGTGCCCACTCATGCATTTTACTTGCCATAACATGTCATAAATGCAATATCATTATAGACATAAAATATGATTTTATTAATTTAAAATGTTTAAGTTAGAAAATGATATGCATTGAAATCATTAATTAGATTAATGGGATTAAGAGTCTAAAACTTGAATTCTAATATATTGGACTTAATTGGTGCATAATAAATTCCATTGGTATATATGATGGAAACCCGGATATAATTCCATAGCCGATTCCGTATGGACGGAAATGTGGTCTGCACTCGGGATACAATTCCACGTACCATGGATTTTATGACGCATTAAGATTTATTAAAATGTTTAATTAAAATTTTGACCATTTAGAATTCTATGGTTTTTAAACCTTAAGTGCTTAGTATTTTAAGAGTTAAAATATTTTAGCTCACTTATGCCACTCTAATTAATTAGTTTAATAGAGTATAATTATTATAAGAGACTAATAGGATATTAGTGACACAATTTTAATGGTTAAAATTGATTAGCTCACTTATGACAAACTAGTGTAAATAAATTATGCTTTAGTCGCCGTAAGTTTATCCACACTAGTTAGGAAAAAATATTAGATATTTTAGATAGAAACCTTAAGTTTAAAATAGTTAGTGGGAGAGGGATATACGACAGTACATCCCGCGATCTCCGTTGTTAGTCCGAAAACGTGAGATTCAAAAGGCACCTCGAGACGGCTTTGTTTTCGTCCCCCAACGGATGGTGTCCATTTTGGGTCAATATCAAGTTTGGGTTCCAAAAGGATAGAGATTCTAGATGCATCTTGTGAACTGACCACTCCTACCGCGGCGGCACTTCACTCGTTAAGTCAAAGAATCCCGAAACGGCGGGTTACACTCACAAAGGAATAATTAACTGTTAATGAAATTCCTTGATCAAATAAAATGGTAGTTGTTTAATATAGGAATAAGCGTTATTCTCGCATATATTAAAACAGCTAAGAGGTCTCAATCTATCATGCGAGTACTTGACCTACCCTACGGCGGCACTTACTTGTGGGATGATAGATTCTATGTGGCATAGTAATTCTTTTAGGTTTCTTATTCATTATTCATGGTTCATGCATCATGTTTAATTTTATGCCAAAATTCTTTGATGATTTTAATATGCGATGAATGAATGTTAAATGCATGTTTATTTTATTTTCCGCCATGGTTTCTCCAATTATTTTCATTCTCTCAAATGATAAGTTGACCGGAGAAAATTATGTAAAATAGAAAAGTAACATGAACGTTATCCCGGTCTGTGAAGACCTGAATTTTGTCCTGATGGAGGAACGTCCTCCTGAGCCGGCCAGAAATGCTGGCCAAGCTGTGCGCGATACCTATCAGAAATGGGTCGCAGCAAATGAGAAAGCCCGCTGCTACTTGCTAGCAGGGATGTCTGAGGTTCTTGCTGCAAAGCATGAACCTATGGCTCTAGCATCTCAGATGATGGAGTCATTGCAGGGTATGTTTGGGCAGCCTTCGGAGCGTTAACGCTATGAGGCCATGGTCTCAGCAATGACTGCTAGGATGAAGGAATGGACATCAGTCCGAGAGAAACTCTTAAGGATGATGACTTATCTCAATACTGCTGAAACCCATGGAGATCGTATTGACGAGCTTAGCCAGTTGACCATGATCATGGAAACTCTTCCGAAGAGTTTCCTGCAGTTTAAGAGCAACTATGTTATGAACAAGTTGACTTTTACTTTGATCCAACTGCTATGAGCTCACCCATTACGAGTCCATGCTGGTGGATCTCGTAAATCCAGTGCAGAGGCAAATGTTGTCGAATCTCTAAATCTGTAAAGAAGAAGAAGAAAGGCACTGGAAAGGCTAAAGGTAAAGCTATGAAAAAAAGAACAAGAAAGCTCCAAGGATTCCAAGCCGAAGGGAAAATGTTTCCATTGCGACAAGAATGGGCATTGGGAAAGGAACTATCAAAAATACCTTGCTGAGCTAAAGGATAAAAAGGAAACAGGTAAATATGATTTACTCGTTATTGAATCTCTATTGGTGGAGGATGACAAATCCGCTTGGATTATTGATTCCGGGGCCACTAACCATGTTTGTTCTTCTTTACAGCTACTTGATTCATGGAAGGACCTTGATGAAAGTGACTACACCATGAGAGTCGGGACAGGGGATGCCGTTTCAGCAAGAGCAGTTGGAGTTTCTAGTTTAAGTTTTATTAATAATAGTTATTTAAATTTGAACGATGTGTTATTCATCCCTGGTTTCCGCAGGAATCTGATTTCTGTTTCTAGACTTATGGATGATGGTTATTCTATTTCTTTTAATAGCAATTCAGTTATTATTGGTAGAAATGGATTGACTATATGCACAGGAAACTCAGAAAATAATACTTGTATGTGTTAAGACCGTTAACGCATAAGTCATTGCTCAACACTGAAATGTTTAAGGTTGAAAAACCAAAAACGAAACGGCAAAAGATTTCTCACGATGACGCATATCTATGGCATCTTAGACTTGGTCACATCAACCTTGACCGAATAAATAGATTGATAAAGGAGGGAGCCTTAAACCAGTTAAAGCTCGGGACTTTACCAGTTTGTGAATCCTGTTTAGAAGGAAAAATGACCAAGAGACCTTTTACTGGAAAATGTATAAGAGCCAGTCAACCACTAGAGCTAATACATTCGGACGTTTGCGGACCGATGAATGTAAAAGCCCGAGGTGATTATGAATACTTCGTCACATTCATTGATGATTATTCAAGATATGGGTATGTCTACCTAATGCATCACAAATCAGATACCTTTGAAAAGTTCAAAGAGTATCGTGCTGAGGTTGAGAACCAATTAGGTAAGACAATCAAAACTCTACGATCGGATCGTGGAGGAGAATACCTCGATAGAGACTTTGAGGAATTCTTAGTTGAGCACGGGATAGTATCCCAGCTCACAGCACCTGGAACACCACAACAAAATGGTTTTGCTGAAATGAGAAATCGAACCCTGCTAGACATGATGAGATCTATGTTTATTTATAGCTCATTACCTAGTTCATTCTGGGGATATGCACTGCAAACCGCAATGTATATATCCTTAATGTAGTTCCATCTAAATCTGTCCTAAGACTCCCCCTTAGAGTTGTGGAATGGTCGTAAAGCTAGTTTACAACATTTCCGCAATGGAGGTGTCCAGCACATGTGCTGAAAAATAAGACTACAAAGCTGGAACCACGTTCTCAGGTGTGCCTAATTGTAGGCTACCCGAAGGATACTAGGGGAGGATTCTTCTACAGTCCCGATGATAACAAAGTATTTGTATCGACAAATGCTACGTTTCTCGATGAGTTACTTACTGGTTCGACCGACTGTAGGACACAGAAACTGGGCGACGCATGCTGTTCCGGACTCGCGGTCTGGTTGGGAATACAGAGTAGCCCACAGGGGACTAAACCGGAGAATAATGGAGTCGCCACCCGCGCCCCGGTGTGAACGGGAAATGATTAAAAGAAGGGCCGCACTCACCCCTCGCAAGGGAATACCTCAAACCGTTGGGTTCGGAATGGTCCCTTACTTATGTCGTTTGTAATGAATGGATTTGTGCAATAGTAACCAAGTCTACTCAACATACATGCGGTCAAAGTAGTCTAATTCTTATAAATCTAAATCTAGGTCTGCATGCTTCAAAAGTAAGTTTTCATAACGGCAAACATTCAGCATCACACATCAAACATGCTACATACAGAGTAATCTAAACATGCCTTAACTTAATTCCTCATATAAAAGGTAAATAACTAAAGTCATGCTTGAAATAAAAAAAAACATTATAATAGCCTATTCATGCTCAAATACAAGTTGGATGAAATGAAATACATGAATCCTTCAGGTGGTACGGGGCATTGTATCCCGAGTGCAAACCATAATACCGTCCATTCGGATTCGGCTATGGAATTTATGTCCGGGTTTCCATCCAATATACCACAAGAAATAACACATATTTCATTCACCCAAAATCACATCATACACCAATTCATTATTTCACGTGAACTAGTTCTAAATAACATGCTCAAATAACCATTCTAAGCCATTATTTCATGTGAATTAATCCTAAACGACATGTCAAGCTAATCATTCATACTAAACACATAAAAATATGTTTCCTAAATCATTATTTCATGTAAATAAATTTAATACAACATACTAAACTAATTGAACACATTAAACACATAAAATACAATTTTTAAGCCATTATTTCATGTGAGCCAATTCCAACAATATGCCAAGTTAACTACTCATGCTAAAATACCATAAAATACATTTTTAAACCATTATTTTATGTGAGAAAATTCTGTAATATAAACCCTCAGGTCTAACCTTTTTTGTCGTTGCTCGGAGACACGTTACACGACCGTCGGAAAGGCTAAATCACCACGATCACACCGGTTCGCTGTTTTGGTGCTTTGCTCATTGTTTTGCCACTTTGCTCGATGTTTTGAGTTCGCTTCGCTGCGTTTCAGGTCTTCGTACTTTGTTCACTGGTTGGTGATGTATTTAAGGTTATTTTGTGGGATTTGGAGGGGTATTGGATGGCCGTTTGCTTGGTTCCTCAAAGGATTTCGAGTTCAATGTTTTGCTCACTGTTTTGGTGAATTTGGTCACTGTTTTGAGTGTAATGAGCTGCTGTTTGGGCGTGAATGATGAGGGTTGGATGAGGCAACTTGTCTACTGGTTTGAGGAGGAAAATGGAGGTAATTTAGGCGCAAGTTGAGGGGCTGAACTGAAGCAGTCTTGTGTGAGGAATAAGAGCAGTTTGGGCGTGTATTTGGAGGCTAAACTGGATGCTTTGGGCGTGAGCTTTGGAGGCAGTGAGGGAGGCAGTGAGGGGGGCTGATCCAGAGGTAATTAAGGGCGTGAAAATGATACTAAATGAAGGTTTAATAGGGCACTGAACTGGGCAGTAAAGGGAGGTTGGGCGTGAATATGGAGACAGTGAGGAGAGGACTAGGCGTGACTTGTGATGACTAGGGGCTGAGTGGAAGCTAATGGCGTGGCTTGTGAGGACTAGGGGCTGAGCTAGGTGCTTTGCCTTGAACAAGAGGAAGTGGTGTGCGTGTGGACAAGGGTAGTAAAGGATGAAGGGCTGGGCGTGACTTGTGATTTGCTTGGAGTGTAGGCAGTGAAGAGGAGCTTGGGCGTGTGTTGTAGGGGAAATAAGGGGCTGGTTTATGATCTCCAAATGCTAAGTGTATGCTCAAATGTGCTAGCTCTTCCAATGCTGAAAAATGTGTGCTTATATAGGCAATTGGAGTGCATTTATTAGGTTGGCAAGGTGAGGTTGAATGGCATTAATTTGGTAGGCAAACTTTGTTGACAAAGGAAGGTAAAGTTGATGTAATTGTGATGGCTTGTTGAAAATGCATAAAGCTTGATATTAATGGTGTTGAAAATAAATAAAAGGAGTGTTATAAGTCATGGGCGTGGGGCATTTGGCTTAAATGGTGTGGGGGAGATGCTTGACTTGGTGAGGGAGGCTATTAAATGGTGTAGGGTTGGTTTAATAAATGATTTGGAAAATTGATATCAAGGTAAAAGGTGAGGTCAAAGGTTAAAGTGAATTGGTAGAAGGGTAAATCATATTGGAATAGTGCAAGGAGGGTGAAATTTGGTGTCATGGTCGTGGGCCTCAAGGGTGGTGGGTTTGGTGTTTGGTTGGTTTTGGTTTAATGGGCTTTGGATGCGGATTTGGGTGTCTAGGTGGGCTTGGAAGGGTTTGCGGTGATTTTCGGGTTGTAGACACGCTTTGAAACGAAATTTTAGCAAGCAAACTTTGAGCGAACTCAGCGAATTAATTCCAAAATGTATTATCTCTTGACTTAACCTTTCCTTCGACCGCTTTCCGTGAACTCCACGACTAAAAGGTTGTGCCTCCTTATAAGACTCCTCATCGGGTTCGGTATTCAAAAATGCAATGCCTACACCAGCGCGCCATCGTCAACGAAAGTTGACAAATACATGGCCCATTCGACATCTGATAGTCAGATACTTCCAAGTCTAAATGATCTACCACCCAGATGTAGTGGGAGGGTTGTGATGAGCGGAAAATATATCAATATTTACCACCCCTTTAACTTAATATTTTGTTTAGTTTCTCGGGTTTGATGAACGTTTTGATGTGTTTTAGTTTATTTTGCAGATAAAATAATATCAGGTCTCAATGAAATCATTGAGAATGCATAAAGCTTGATATTAATGGTGTTGGAAATAAATAAAATGAGTGTTATAAGTCATGGGCGTGGGGCATTTGGCTTAAATGGTGTGGGGAGATGCTTGACTTGGTGAGGGAGGCTATTAAATGGCGTAGGGTTGGTTTAATAAATGATTTGGAAAATTGATACCAAGGTAAAAGGTGAGGTCAAAGGTTAAAGTGAATTGGTAGAAGGGTAAATCATATTGGAATAGTGCAAGGAGGGTGAAATTTGGTGTCATGGTCGTGGGCCTCAAGGGTGGTGGGCTTGGTGTTTGGTTGGTTTTGGTTTAATGGGCTTTGGATGCGGATTTGGGTGTCTAGGTGGGCTTGGAAGGGTTTGCGGTGATTTTCGGGTTGTAGACACGCTTTGAAACGAAATTTTAGCAAGCAAACTTTGAGCGAACTCAGCGAATTAATTCCAAAATGTATTATCTCTTGACTTAACCTTTCCTTTGACCGCTTTCTGAGAACTCCACGACTAAAAGGTGGTGCCTCCTTATAAGACTCCTCATCGGGTTCGGTATGCAAAAATGCAATGCCTACACCAGGGCGCCATCATCAACGAAAGTTGACAAATACATGGCCCATTCGACATCTGATAGTCAGATACTTCCAAGTCAAAATGATCTACCACCCAGATGTAGTGGGAGGGTTGTGATGAGCGGAAAATATATGAATATTTACCGCCCCTTTAACTTAATATTTTGTTTAGTTTCTAGGGTTTGATGAACGTTTTGATGTGTTTTAGTTTATTTTGCAGATAAAATAATATCGGGTCTCAATGAAATCATTTAGGATGAAATATGGGTCAATAAGGGCCATTATTGGACTTGATATTTTAATTTTCGAGATTGGAAACTTGAAAGGGCGTTTTGACGAAGTGCAGTTTTGGAAATTCCAGTTTTACGCATCTGTCGTATTTTGGGCATAACTTTTTACTCTGATATCGGAATGATCTGATTCAAGTTCCAGATTAAAGAAGACTCACAGTTCTACAACTTTGAAAGACAAAATAATTTCTAATTCTAAAGATTTCATGCCCGAAATTGATGAACCATCCAGAAGTGTGTAGTGTGTAATTATTAAAGTCACTTTCAATCATTTTCAAAGAAAAAAATAAATTAATAAATAAATAATAAAAATTATCAAATCTTCACCAAACATGATAAGAGATTAGTGGAGCAATTAATAATCGATTTGGTGGAGCAATTAGTGGAGCAATTAGTGGAGCAATTAATAATTGATTTGGTGGATGATTTGATGGAGGCAAAATTTTGCCTATAAATACCAAGCCATTTCATTTGTAAAATTCATACTTTCTTCTAAGGAATTCCTTAAGAATACTAAGAAGATTGTATCTTGTTTATTTATTTATAGCTTTTAGTAATTAATTTCCGCTTTCGCACTTTCTTTTCTTTACTTTTGAGTTTTTACTTTCCGCAATTTACTTTTATGCACAGTACTTTTCTTTCTTTAATTTTCAGTTTTTACTTTTCAGTAATGAGGAGGTAACTCCCCTTTGCTGGGGTAAAAGGTAAAACTTTTATTACTAATATTTAGATTAATCTCCCTTAATTATAATATATAAACTAGTTAAAACCTGACTTAACGAGGATACCGCCATATTGGTCGGTTGGTAATTATTTAAATTGGTTTTAACCTGACTAAACTGGATACCGCCTGATTGGTCGGTTGGTAATTAATTATTAATTTGACTTAATCTGGATACCGCCTATATGGCTGGTTGGTAATTATCATGCAAAGTTAATATATTATATTAAGGGAGATATCTAAAATAGAAGTAATAAAAGTGGATCCTTTTACCTCAGCATTTTCTTTTATTGTACTTTTACTTTATTTAATTTTCAGCAATTTACTTTTCAGTAATTTACTTTCAGCAATTTACTTTTCAGCTTTTACTTTATGTCTTTTACTTTTCAGCATTTTTATTTTATGTCTTTTATTTTTAAGTTTTTAATAGCCCTAGTTATGTGTTAGTTATCTGGGGTTGTGATGAATTCTAATATCACCGTTTATAAGGGGTTATTTTATAGTTTGGGTAATTTAAAGGTTTACTTATTAAGTCTTAAGCTAAATGCTTCTTGTTGTCTGATCACCAATAAGATTGATGTGGTAAATCTAAAATGAACTAGACATAGGGATTTTAGGTTTCAGCCTTAGACTTAATAGCCCACGATCTTCCTTGAGGATAGATAACCCTTTAATAGATTTCCTTACAGGATAGACCTGTCGGGCGGGGGTAGCCATAATTGGAACTTAAACTTAATGAATCCAGATAATTTGGTTGACATAGACATATGGTTCAATTGGGTTAAACTGGGTATTTGCGTCTGACAATCGACAGAGGCTTTTGCATAATTAGTGTTCCAGGTTAGTAAACCGATTTATTACACAAACATAAAATAATCACTTCATCTTTTAAAAGATATTAGAATGATTCACAACCCTAGATCTTTGTGTCTTTTGTTATTTTCCTTAGTATTTTCTTTTGTCTTTTTATTTATTTATTTATTTAGCAAATCTACAATCAACCAAATCAATCAAGCAATCATTCTCTTCTCCCTCAATTAGATATCTGTAAATAAATAGATTCAATAATTAATAACAATAGTAGGAATTAAGTCCTCGTGGGATCGATATTTTTATACTACTTGAACGATACGTGCGCTTGCGTTATACGTGTGTGTTTACGCCGGTCAGGTTGTACGACAACCTGATCGCTACTTAGGGATTGGAGAGGCAAAAGTTGTCCCCTCCAGTGATGGTATAGATGATCCATTGACATACAGTAGTGCAATGGATGATCCTGACAAAGAAGAATGGCTCAAAGCCATGAACCTGGAGATGGAGTCCATGTACTCCAACTCAGTCTGGGAGCTTGTAGACCAACCTGATAGAGTAAAACCCATAGGTTGCAAGTGGATCTACAAGAGGAAGAGGGGATCAGATGGGAAGGTACAGACTTCAAAGCTAGACTAGTGGCCAAGGGTTATACCCAGAAAGAGAGAGTTGACTATGAGGAAACTTTCTCGCCAGTAGCTATGCTAAAATCCATCCTCACTCTTCTATCCATAGCCGCATATTATGACTATGAAATCTGGCAAATTGACGTCAAGACTGCATTCTTTAATGGCAATCTTGATGAAAGTATCTATATGATGCAACCAGAAGGGTTCACCGCCCAAGGTCAATAGCAAAAAGTTTGCAAACTGCAAAGGTCCATTTATGGACTCAAGCAGGCATCTCGATCTTGGAATATAAGATTTGATACAACGATCAAGTCTTATAATTTTGAGCAAAATATTGATGAGCCTTGTGTATACAATCGCGTCATTGACGGGAAGGTGGTTTTTCTTGTCTTATACGTTGATGACATCTTACTCATTGGGAATGATGTAAGAATATTATCAGACGTA
Organism: Zanthoxylum bungeanum; assembly: GCA_019454045.1. Classification (NCBI taxonomy): domain Eukaryota; kingdom Viridiplantae; phylum Streptophyta; class Magnoliopsida; order Sapindales; family Rutaceae; genus Zanthoxylum; species Zanthoxylum bungeanum. Next base: position 12,959 of record SKCR01018959.1, read on the forward strand.
AAAACCTGGCTAGCTGAGCAATTCAAATGAAAGATTTGGGAAATACAAGTTATGCTTTGGGGATCCAGATACTTCGAGATCGTAAGAAACGACTGTTGGCTATGTCTCAGGCATCCTACATCGACAAGATTCTTGTGCGATTCGAGATGCAGAATTCCAAGAAAGGCAATTTGCCTTATCGGCATGGAATTCATTTGTCGAATGAACAGTCTCCCAAGACACCTCAAGGCGTTGAGGAAATGAGACATATCCCATACGCCTCAGTAGTTGGTAGTCTCATGTATGCCATGTTATGGACGAGACCAGACATTTGCTTTGCAGTGGGAGTAGTCAGTAGGTTTCAGTCAAATCCGGGATAGAATCACTGGGTGGCTGCGAAACACATTCTCAAATATCTAAAGAGAACGAGAGATTATATGCTAGTGTATTCTGGAGAGGATATGATCCTAAGAGGATATACAGATTATGATTTTCAGACAGATGTCAATTCCAGGAAATCAACATCTGGATCAGTGTTCACCCTAGGTGGTGGGGCTATTGTTTGGCGGAGTATAAAGCAATCTTGCATTGCCGACTCCACCATGGAGGCTGAATATGTAGCGGCCTGTGAAGCAGCTAAAGAAGAAGTCTGGCTCTGTAAATTCTTGGGAGATCTGGAAGTTGTTCCAGATATGGATGAACCACTGACCCTCTATTGCGATAATAATGGAGCAGTGGAAAACTCCAAAGAACCAAGAAGCCATAAGAGGGGAAAGCATATAGAGAGGAAATATCATCTCATCAGGGAGATAGTACAGAGAGGCGATGTTACCGTCACAAAGATTGCATCCGCAGAGAACCTTGCTTATCCGTTTACAAAGACCTTGCCGGCTAAAGTGTTTGATGGTCACCTAGATGGTTTAGGTTTACGAGACATGTCCCATTTGCTCTAGTGCAAGTGGGAGATTGTTGGGATGTATGTCCTAGAGCTACATGAGATGTAATTGGTTTCTTTTGCATATAAATAAAATGATGGATTATTCATTTATCAAATTGTTTGTTTTAATTTTCGCATATTATATATCTTCATAAATACCATAGATTACTTATGTACCTTTAAGACTTGGTGCATGAGTGTCATGCACCAGAGGATTCAAGTCTAAAAATAGGAATCTTAAATAGTCCATAGAGAGCAAACAAACCGATACTTTGTTTGTGGTTTATCTATAGCTGTAGTCCATTCTATATTTGGATGGCGATCTTAATCCGGATCATCTATGTAGAGACATGAGAATGGAGGCACCTTATATGATGTGATCATATAGGACTAGACCCAGATAGAAATGACATTCTTATAATATTCGTTAAATAAAGAAAGTCATTTTAATCTACTTGATGGTCATATTTGGGTTGATCTTAATACTGAGTGTACTACGAACTCCTTTATGGCGGGATATGTCCTTTGATTTACAAAGGTGAGATGGTGTAGCAATCCCAACGAATAACTACGTACTTTGGGGGCATAGTCTGTTATGTAGCTGGGAACGTCTTACATAGACATGGAATTCACTCCTTCTTGCGAGAAGTAGATGAATATCTCTCTTAAGGGTTGATTCGGTACTTGAATGATTAGAGCGCTCAAGTCTTTCTATTACGAATAGAAAGATTAATATTCATAACAGTTATGAATGAATCGTTCATTAGAGAATCAATGACACTTAAGATAAAATAATTAGAGGGGTATAACATACATTATGACCCGGCTCTAATTTCGAGATATTCGTGAAGGATCAATTCATATGTAATGACTATATCGGTGGACACCGACTTTGTTCGGCCTTATATTTCATCTACAGCGATGAGAGTGCAACTTCGGGTTTTTAGTGGAATAACCCGGAGTTATTAATTCGTAATATTTAATTAAGAGCTTAATTAATATTCGAGATTATTGGAGCTCAGAACCGCAGGTCCACTTGGTCCCCGTGCTAGCTCGATTACTATAGCGGAGCTAATATAATTGGATGGTCCAATTATATGCTCACAAAAGGAATAAATATTATTAATATGATTAATAATAATTATATCACAAATGAGACTTTATATTAAAAGTTAATATAAAGTATTAATAATTATATATGATAATTATTAAATTAGAACATTAAATTATATATGATATAATTTAATAAGGCTAAGGATTATTACCAAGGTAGGATTTCTTATTGGATAAAGAATAGGATTTGTTTGTTTTGGAATTAAAATCAAATCCAAATTAAATCCCCCTTGCCCGAAAATTTGGAGTCCTAAAGGGAGTAGGATTTGATTATTTTGGAAGCAAAATCAAACAAGGAATCCTACCCCACCCTTGGCCGAAATTTGACTATATTGGGAAACTAGTGGTTGATTTGCTTTATGAAACAAATTAACCATAAGTATGAAAGAAAAATTATGATTTAATTTTTCAGATCCAAGAAATTAAAAACCCTTGCCTCCATCTCCTTCTCCAAGCTCTCAAGAATTGAGAATTCTTTTGGTGTGTGTGATTATTCTCTAAACCGTTTAGAGATTAATTTGTGAGTATAGCCAACACTACCCTCCGTTAGTGTCGAGACATAGTTTGGAAGACCTCGTGACATTGAAAAACATCCACAAATACTTAACATAAGTCACGGCAACCAGCCCCTAGAATCCATGCAATTTGCGCAGATACAAGTTCCCAGGGAGCTCTGTTTTGTTTTGTTTTCATTCAGGATTTTGGGAAACACTTTGGGATAATTTTAGGGCTGTGTTAGGATTCTTTTTTGGAGAAAAATCAGATCTAAAATTGAGCAGTGAGTGGTGCAAATCGAACCTAAAACTGGGTGCAGTTCGCGCCCATAACGTGTCCAAAATAGTCCGTTATTTCACTGCAGTTCTAGGGCTGTTCGGGGACTGTTTCAGGGCTATTCCGGAGCTGAGATTTTGTCCAAAACATCAGTGAATCCACTGGTGTGGTTCGGCCAAGCAAAAGGAAGAGCAGAAAAAATTTTCAAGCTCGGTTCGTGAGCCTTACCGCTTCCGCTGCGAGGGGGAAGGCGTTCCCTACATGCGCCACATTTTCCGACGCCAAATACGGTGCATTTTTTGGATCATCTGACTCATGGCAAGGTTGCTGGGAGCTGAATGATTGTGCTGGCGTGGTGATGACGTGGCAATGATGTGCCAACACGTGGCGATGTGGTTTGTCGGTACCACAGGATTGCGACATGTGTCACGCGATGATTTTTTGATGATGATGTGGCACATTGACTTGGCATGTTGCTCATGTGGATGCCTACGTGGATGACACATGGTGATGGTGATTGTCGGCACCATAGAATTACGACATATGGCATGCGCACGTTAGTAGGATCCGTTCTGATGTTGACACATGGCACGACGCACGTTAGCAGGACTCGGTGCACGCTAGCAAGATCAAACTTATCATATTTTGACATGTGTCCCCAGTGCATGTTAGTAGGCTTGCGGCGTATGTTAGGCGTTGCGACATGCCAAATGACATTTTTGCCTTTGTTGTTCTTTTTCACTGTTTTGGCCCCAAATGACCTCCAGAATGTCCTAAAACTTTATTTATCTATAAAATAACACAATACACATCAAAATATTCACAAAACTGAAGAATCTATAAAAAATATTAGGTCAATTGAGTGGGAAATAGTGATATAATTACCACTCATCACACTCGCAAACCTAACATTTTGCTAGTCCTCGAGCAAAACAACTAAAGAAAATAACATAAACATTTTAAAAATAAAATTAAACTAAGCCACTTTCGTAGGGATCACGGTTGCATTTAGCGTATACAACAAGCCTTTAAACCCCTAGGTGTCCCTAGTGGACGAGTTGTGGTCTCGTGAGGGTTTACAACAATGATACCATAAGCATTTGATAAAAGTAAAAATGTAGTGAAACTAATGTACACAAAAGCAAAAAATACAAGAGAAAAGAGAATAAAGAAGTTAGTGATTAACCAGGTGAAACTTCCACTCCAAGTTAATAGTTGTGTTGTTTCTTTCTAAATTATCGAATAAGTAAATTCTTCGATTATTTTTACCATTCTCCATATACACAACCAACAAAATATTAATCAACTAATTTTTTCCCACAGCAGTCACAAATGCAGTTGAGAAGAGAGTAATATTTTTGTCCTAAAATTTTATCAGAATTCACACCTTTTTGCAGCAATGCAATAATTTTTCTGATTTATTTTTATTTTTATTTTTATTTTTATTTTTATTTTTATTTTTATTTATTTATATATAATATCATCCATCTATGTAGCCAGCTTCAGGTGGGTGGCTCCCAAACCAGTTAGCTTTAGGGTATCAGGTGTTAAGACACCGCTACGGACTTAATTACTCATACTTAATATATATATATTTTGCAACATCTTCGATCCATGTAGCGAGCTTTGGGCCAGTGACTCCCAAACCGGTTGGTTTTAGGGCACTAGATGTTAAAACACCATTACAGACTTAATAAATCGGATCTCAGACATTTTTTTCTCCATCGCTTTTTGAGATGCTTATTCCAATTAAACTAGAGCACTGAATATTACAGACTTTTCAATTACAGCTCATGTCCGTATGTTACCATGTATGTTGATAATATCTATCATTTGAGCATATGACTATCCATTTTTGTCAATTTTATGGAGAATTTACAAATTAAATAATTCATAATGAAATAAAAAAAAAATTAAATTGTTTTGAAATAGGTTGAGATATGCCTCAGGAATGGAAACTCCTTACATAGCTATCTCTTGCACCAATTTCACTTGATTAATCAAATTAATAACACAAAAAACACTAAATATATTTATAATTTTTGAAAATTTTACAATTTTTTTTGCTTTTCGAAAAATTTTGGACTAAAAATAAAAACAAGATACTGTTAACTGTTCCCCTCCCCTAAACCTAAATGAGACATTGTCCCCAATGTCTTAAACAGTAGAAGAAGAGTTTAGAAACAGTACCTGGTTAGCTGAAATTTTACATCTAGAAAGAAAAGATTAAAGGTTGAGATCCAGATTTATCTGATGCTTTTTACCACAATCATCATCATACCATTTTATCTTGGAAAGGAAATGGTCAATTTGTGGTTCAAAGGCTAAGATTTGATCAATTAAAGATGGAACAATTCTGGCAGTAAACAGGAGTTCCTTTAAAGGTTTTGACATGAACCCATTTATTCGGGCATCATCAAGAAACTCACAAAGAAAATCATAATATCCATCAGCATGTACAGTCCAATCGATTTCTGGAGTATGTTCAAGTTTTCCAAAGATAGTACTGTAAAAATCTCCTCCATTGTGCCCAAGACACCTGACAAAGCAATAAAAGCATCAGCATGGTTAATCATTTCTACCAGTCGTTCAAGATACCTTGCACGACTAGTTCTTCATCGTTTGATAAACCAATAAGGTTCGCCTCCGCCAAGGGTTTTGGGATGATTCCCAAGACTTGACCGTCTCCTTCCTGTGCAGCCTTTGAAATAATCTCCATTAATCCAAGATAGCCACCGCCATATACTAACTGTATATTTAATTCGGCTAAGAAGCGACCCAATTCCTATGCTACTGCTACGTATTATGTCTTAATACCAACACTGGTACCACAAAACACACAAATATTTTCAACTCGTCTTCTTAAAGTGGCTTCCATTTTATCTATTTCTTTTTCAGCTCTAGATGCCTTCAAGAGTGCAATGATGAGTTTAATTTATAGCACCTGAAAAGGGTTAGTAAAATAATGGCACAAGTATCTTCCAAAGGACGATTAGTAGCAAAACATTAAATTGTGAAAGGTCAAAAAGTTGTCTGGATCTTGTCGGAGAAAATAACAAAACAAATCACAATAATTAGGAAAAGACAAAGAGATCAAGTAAAGTAGCGGCTTGATTGACATCTATACGCCAGGGACAAGCTTCCATCCAATTTTCTTCTAAATTGGCGAACAAGGTCTTTTTAAGTCAGATTCCCGAGGCTTAACTGTTGTCTTTCTTTATAAAATTGTGCGTATAACATAAGAATTTCAGGATACACATATCCACTGGAATGAGTCTCAAGAGTTTTAGATATGTCATCCAAAGACTCCTTACTCAAGCCATCCCTAATGAAATTAATCTTATTTTTGCGATTATCAGACACCATTCCTAAAGAACAACAACGAGTATCACAAAACATACAAGCACATTGTAGCAAACACCTATTTTCTTAGCTCTTCTTTTTTTAGCATAAACCAGGCAGATGTGAAATAAAAGAGTCAGAATACTCACCTGCTAATCAGACCCGCCCTTCAATAATCCAACAAATGTCAGTAGGAATACCTTTGATCATCAGTTGTCTCATTCGTTCCAAGCGAGCTTTGTAGACTTTCATTAGAGATTTTTGAAGGAGAGAATGAAACAGCTTGTGAAGATTTGCGAGAACTTCTTCCATCCTGAAATGTAACTTAACCTACAAAATTTAAACACACAAGAATAAAACACCGCAAATCATAATATATACACAAATTGAATGGGTTGCCTCCTAGATAGCGCTAAGTTTAACGTCATCAGCTAGACATGATTGCCCGAACATTAGGCTGGATCTGAAAGTATGAAACTTTCTTTTTATCGCTCAATTGATTCTCTCCAGTAGTGCTTGACATGCTTGTTTTTAACCTTGAATGTTTTATTGGAGTCATGATCATGTAACTCAATGGCTTTATCTGGTAAAACCTTGGTGATTATGAATGGACCTGACCACCGTGGTTTTGACTTCCATTGGAAGAGTTTCAAACCTTGATTTGTTTAACAGTACTTTTTGTCCCGGTTACAGTTGTATGTGCATTAACTTCTCATCATGTCTTTTCCTAGCCTTTTCTTTGTACGATTTAGAATTCTCAAAAGGGTGAATGTGAAATTCCTCTAATTTTTTAAACTGGTGGAACTATTTGTCTTCTATTGCTTATATTGTAAAAATAGGCTTCTTCAATGCGTAATACGCTTTATCTTTAGGCACCACATGCAATTGACATGCTTTAAGTTTGTCAGTAGAACTTTGCCTTTTGTCAAAATTCTGATGGGACTATGTATCACATCATGTCTGAAACATTCCTTATTATTTCCATCATCAAGAAAATTCATGGCCTTGAAAACATTCAATGTTACTTCTTGATCATGTACCCTCATGGTTAGTTCTCCTTTCTATACATCAATAGTGGTTCGACCTGTAGCCAAAAATGGTCTCTCGAGGATGATTGGCACGTCTTCATCTTCCTCCATATCAAGGACAATAAAATCTGCTGGGAAAATGAATTTCTCAACTTTTACCAGCACATCTTCAACTATACCACTCGAAAATAAGAGTGTTCTATCAGTAAGTCGTAGAGAGACTGAGGTGGGCATTGTTTCTCCAATCAATAATTTCCTGAAAATAGAAAAAGACATCAAGTCACATAAAGCCCTATCGAAGTCATGTTCTCCTATGGTGCAAGGAACAATAAAGCTGTCAAGATATTTCAACTTGGTTCTGTGTTGCTAGGAAGGTTACATGGCTGTCTGTAACTCTGAGCTTTTGGTCAGTTGTCCAATTTGATTCTCTAGTACTTTAATAGAAGCAGATTGACATTGAATTAATAATGCATGGTATTGAAGCACAGCATCATACCTAGCTACTTGAGAGTCATGTTTTGCTTATATATTTTTCAAATGGGTCAACACTTCTACTATTCTTGTTTCATTTGCCTGCTCCTAGCCTTTGTTTCGCTGTTGGAATCCGGGTGGTGGGTTGTTCATTTTCCCTGAATTATTGCTCCATGCGAAATTGGGATGATTCCTCCACCCTGGGTTATAGGTCACTTGTCTATTGAAATTGTTGGCGTAATTCACAGTTTCTTTATATAGGTTTGGCTCTGGTGCTCCTCCATATGGTGAACTTGTGGTTTCTGCAATATTTACAACTTATGCGCTGAGTGTTTCCAGGTATTTGCACATCTGATCCAACTTAGTGTTCACTACTAAGTTTGCTCCAACTTCATAAATTCTTACAATCCGTTGAATCATGCTCATTTTTATTGCCCATAAGGAATTATTGTTAGCCATTTCTTTGATTAAGTCTCAGGCTTGATCTTCTCCTTTTTCATCAAGCTCCTCCAGCAGCAGCTTAAATTGTGGTTCTAATCAGTCCAGAAAATCCATTATTGAAGGTTTAGACTTGTAGCCATTTTGGAATCTCATGGTGAGGACATTTCCGAAGCAAATCCTTGTACCTTTCCCAAGCTTCGTAAATGAACTCTGAATCTTGTTGCACGAAGGATGTGATATCATTCCTCAACTTTACAGTTCTGGCATGTGGAAAGTACTTTGTAAGGAATTTGGTGGCTAGAGTGTTCCAAGTTGGGATGGATCCAGATGGTAGTGAATGTAGCCAAGTTTTTGCTCAGTCCTTCAAAGAATATGGGAAAATTCACGGACTCATAGCTTGTTCTGATGCTCGATAGTTGAAAGCACCGTAAACTACCAGAAATTTGCTGATGTGGGCTTGAGGATCTTAAGTTGCATTCCTCCCAAACTGCACTGACTGTTGAATCATCTGGATGCATGTTTTGATGTCATCCATATTTGCTGGTAAAGAAGGAAGTACAATATAGGAAATGAGGCCAGCAACCACCAGAATTGTTCTGTCTCGAATAGGAATTGGTAGTGCAACCTCCAACTGTTCAGGTTCCATGTTAACAATTGCTTCTTGGCCTTCTCGCCTTTCCCTTCTTAATTGGCTGCTGGTTCTTTCAATCTTTGGGTCAACCGGTCAGAGTTCAAAGCTTTCTGGTTCGTCTCATGTAGTATCTGAGAACCTGAAACACAAAAAAACAAAAACAATAAGTAAAAGAAAATTAGATACAGGTAAAGATAATTAACCTCAAAACTAATAGTGAAAAGATAAATATGTCCCCGGCAACGGCGCCAAAAACTTGACCAGCGTAATCACACGCGTATAATGCAAGAGCAAGTATCATTCAAGTAGTATAAAAAGTATCGATCCCACGAGGACTTAATACCTGTGCTATTAATTTTATAAGGTCAAATGATTACTAGTACCTAATGGATTGATTTATTGATTGGGTGGTGACATAAAAATTAAAAATTAAAACAAGTAATTACAATGGCGTGAAAGTAATTTAAGTGAAATTAAATATATCCAGGGTAGTGATTTCTTCCAATATCTAATAAAAGATGAATTGGTTATTTCATGTTTGTGTAATATATCGATTTCCTAACCTAGAACACGAAATTATGCAAAAGCCTCTATCGATGGTCAGATGTGTTGGTTTCTATTGATGTCCCAAAAATCATATTAAACCATGAAATAGAATGAATATATGATGAGTGGTATTTATATCACTTTTTCTCACTCTTTTGACCTAATGTTTTGTATTGTTTCTCGAGATTTATGAACGTTTTGATGTGTTTTGTTGTTTTTTTTGCAGATAAATAAAGTTTGGATAGCACTGGAGGCAATTTGGGGCAAAACCGGACAAAAATGCGTCAGCAGTGATATTTTGGTCTTTTGCGCGTCGCGACGCCCGTACCTTCAGCGGCGCGACGCCTAACCTGCGCCGGAGTCTGCTAACGTACGCCGGGTCAACGGGTCAGAATTTGAGAAGTTTGACTTTGCTAACGTGCGCCTTGACACGCGTCACCACCACAAAAGATCCACTAACGTGCGCATGCCACATCATCATGACGTCATCAATGATGTCATGAACAGTGCCACGTCACCAATGACGTCATGAAAAGTGACACGTCATCAATGACGTCATCATAATAATAATTGAGTTCCAGCCGCCATGACACGTGTCGACCTTATCCTCTTATCCGAATCACTACGTGTCAAGCTGTCCTTGTGCCACGTCTTACTGTTACAGCGTCGCGACGCTGGAGCCCTTGGCGTCGCGACGCCAGATGCCCACCTGCACCTATAAATTCAGCTTCGAATTTCAGATTTCAACACACCTCTCTCTCTCTTCAATTCTCTCTAAAGAGAGAGTTTCTCTCTCTTCTTTTAGTTTTTTTTAGTTTTTTAATTTTTAGTTTTGTAAATAATTTTAATTGCGTTTTGTAATAATAGTAATTTAATTTTTACTTTTTACTTTTTACAGTTTTACTATTCACCATGAATAGGTAACTTCCCCAGCTAGGGTGAAAGGTAATTCTTTTACTGTTACTATTTAGATTAATCTCCCTTAAAAATAATATATTCATTATTTAAAATACTGACTTAAAAAGGATACCGCTATATTGGCCGGTTGATAATTTAATTTTAATCTGGTTTAAACCTGACCAATCAAGGATACCGCCAGATTGGTCGGTTGGTAATTTAATTTTGGTTCCGCCTTTATGGCTGGTTGGACTTAATTTGACTTAATCAGGATACCGCCAGATTGTTCGGTTGGTAATATTATCACAAGTTTATATATTATTTTATGGGAGATATCTAAATTAATAGTAGTAAAAGTAATTCCTTTTACCTTAGCATTTTATTGTAATTTACTTTTCAGCATTTTTACTTTATGTCTTTTACTTTTAAGTTTTTACTAGTCCTAGTTATGTGTTAGTTTTCTGAGGTTGTGATGACTTTTAATATCACCGGTTTATAAGGGATTATTTTATAGTTTTGGTAATTTAAAGGTTTACTTATTAAGTTTTAATCTTAATGCTTCTTGTTGTCTGATCACCAATAAGAGTGATGTGGTAAATCTAAAATGAACTAGACATAGGGATTTTAGGTTTCAGCTTTAGACTCAATAGCCCACGATCTTCCTTGAGGATAGATAACCCTTTAATAGATTTCCTTACATGATAGGAATATACCTGTCGGGCGGGGGTAGCCATAATTGGAACTTAAACTTAATGAATCCAGATAATTTGATTCACATAGACATATGGTTCAATTAGGTTAAACTGGGTATTTGTGTCTGACCATCGACAGAGGCTTACACATAATTTAGTGTTTCAGGTTAGTAAACTGATTTATTACACAAACATAAAATAACCACTTCATCTTTAAAATGATATTAGAAGAAATCACAACCCTAGATCTTTGTGTCTGTCGTTATTTTCCTTAGTATTTTCTTTTGTCTTTTTATTTATTTTGTAAAACAACTTTCAACCAATCAAACAATCATTCTCTTCTCCATTTAATTAGATATTTGTAAATAAATAGATTCAATAATTAATAACAATAGTAGGAATTAAGTCCTCGTGGGATCGATATTTTTATACTACTTGAACGATACGTGCGCTTGCGTTATACGTGTGTGTTTACGCCGGTCAAGTTTTTGGCGCCGTTGCCGGGGACTTATATTTCTTGAGTTGTTAATTTTGAAGCTATCCAATTTACTTGTATATAATTTTCTTTATCTGTAATTTTTATTTCTTTATTGTATTTTCAGGTGATTAAAAAAAAATGGAACATTATTGGGAGATTGAAAGATCAAGAGCTTTACTAAAAGATAGACCCCACATCTGGGAGCAACAGTCCGGTTTTCTGAGGCCTGTTGTACAGCCCAACGACTATCACTGGATTCCAGAACCAAGCAATACTACATTTGCTAATCAGAATGCAATGGAGAGATGTGAGATATGTGACGGTAACCACCCAAGTAATTATTGCGAGTACAACTACAATCCAGGGTGGCAGAGCTATAAAAATCCTTCATGGTACAAAGAACCATCATATTTTCCATCTTATCCACCATCCACCTATGATTTTCATCAAGAACCAGAACCATCCGAGGAAGATCAATTGATTCACATGTTCAAAGAATAGGTAGCTCGATTTGATGCACAAGTTCAGAGTAACGCACAATCCATACAGAGAATGACAGATCAGATCAGACAATTAACAGAGAACCAGAACTACATACCTCAAGAACCAGTTTCAGATGACACTGATGAAACCTTTGAGTACCAAACATTTCACTATGACACTTCAACAGAGAAGGAGGCTGAGCAGTATCAACAACCAGAGGTATCAGATCAGGAGCCCGAACCGGCAAAGTCTCGATTTGACTTTTATTATTCAGATTCTGACGAGGATGAAGCTGAAATATTTGTACCAACTGCATCAAAAATTGAGGATGGAATTCTGTATCCTCAAAACAAAGATCTTGGAGATTCCATTGCACAAATGTTTGAAGAAGATCTACCCAAGCAAATAAATTCACCCCAATCAGAGGATGAAGACCTAATGTCTGACTCATCTTTTTATCCTCAGGTGGAACAAGAAGCAGATCAAATGGAGGAGCAAATGTCTGACCTTAATAAAGATCCAGAGCATTCAGGAGAAACATCACTGTTTTGGGGAGTACAAATCAAAGATATCAACCAGAAGCTTGACAGAATGGAATTTCCATTCCAAGTCAAGCATCATACGAGACCTCCTGATTTTATTTCTTTCTTTGCAGGAACCACTGGAGCAACAAAGAGCAAAAAGGTGGCACGAGCACTAAATGAGACAAAACTCTTTTTGCCACTTTACCGTTGGAAGAGACCATTCAAAAGCAACGCTCACGGGATTGTCTTTAATCGGACATCCAAAACGACATTGAAACCTCATTAACAGATGAATTTCAGTCACGTCTGGCTGAAGACGAAAAATTTAGCGCTAGCAGGGAGGCAACCCATGCAATTTGTTGTAATTTATATTTTGTGTGTTAGTTTTGCAGGAAAAATAAAAACGAAATTTTTCAGAACAAGAAAGGCAGTGCAAGCGGGATTTTCAAAATAAACATTTGACAAAATCACGAAGATACAAAGTCAATCCAGAAAAGACGGCCAAGTAAGGAGTCAGCTCTTGAGAGGCGTCTCTATGGATTTATCCGTCGCAAGACATGGTTTTGCAAAAAAAAAAAAAAATCCCGAGTCAAAACCCTAACCCTAAAGAACCGAGTGTCGCGACGCTAGGCCATTTTCAGTGTTGCAACGCTGACTCGAAATCAGTGACATAAGCAGAGGCACCGCAGATCTCATTTTTACTTCTTCTTCTTCCTCAAACACCACCAAAAGCCACCTTTGCCGAACCCTTACCAAAACCCAGCCTCACCGGAGCTACCACTACCAACTACAGCTGAGCATCCATCCCCACCGTGAGCCTCACCACCGAGATCCACAGCCACAACCTTCGCCAAGTCAAACACCAAGCCTTTACCGAGCCACCAGAGACCGAGATCTATGAAACCCATCATCATCTTCTTCTTCGAAATCAATCACCATCACCGAACTACCAAGGCCGAGACAACTCAAAACCAGCCACAACAACCCAATCGCCGAACCCACCAGTGCCGTGACCGAGCCCTTCCTTGCCGAGTCAAAAACCGAGCCATCATCATCGACCACACCAGCCATCACCACTGCCAACCACAGCAGCCGAAACCGAGCCTCAACAACTAATTCCCTCCACCACCGAGAGTCACCAGAAGCCGAGCCACTACCGTATCTCACCAACCCACTGCCGAGACCCAACCCATAACCAAAACCGAGAAGCAACAAATCAAACCCAAGTCCAAACCGAGAGTACCACCACTGCCAAAATCAAAACTGAAATTACGTAATGATTTGATAAAAATTGATTTGGTAAATGGTAAATTGATTTGGTAATTAGGATTGAATTGTGGTGTGTTTGATTTGGGAATTTTGAATTGCGAAGTGTTGGATTGTGGATTAATTTGATTGTAGATTGTGGGAGCGAAGAGTTGAATTGGGGTGTTTGTGGCATTTGATAGATTTAGGTTGTATTGGATAATCAGAAATTCAGGGAGACTCTGCCGGATTTTTTCTGAAAAATACCAAAGTAGGGATTTGATTGGTGATAATTTTTTAGGGTGAATTTTGGGGAAATTTTGAGTTTTTAGAGGTGATTCTGCCAAAATTTTTAATGGAAAATGGTCAAATAGCAATCGTGGTAAAAATCGTAATTTGGACATAAATCTTAATCGGTAATTTTTCCTGTAAATTTTCAGTTAACCAGGTATTATCGTCTAAACTCTTCTTCGACTGTTTAAGACATTGAGGACAATGTCTCATTTAGGTTTGGGGGTGGGAATTAGTTGATCAGTACCTTTTTTTTAGTTTGTGTGTTATTTTTATTTTTAGTCCAAAATTTTTTGAAAAAAAAAAAAATTTGAAAAATTTTCAAAAATTACAAAAATATTTTGTGTTTTTTGTGTTTTTGTTTTGACTAAAAAGGTGAAATTGGTAAGAGATAGCTGAGTAAGGAATTTCCACTCATGAGACGTATCTCAAACCTATTTCGGAATAAGTTAATTTTTGTTTATTTATTTTTGAATTATTTAATTTGTAAATTCTCCATAATACTGACTAAAATGGATCTTCATATGCTCAGTTGGCAGGTATTATCAACATACATGGAAACATACGGACATGAGCTAAAATTGAAAAGTTTGTAATATTCAGTTCTCTAGTTTAATTGGAGGGAGCATCTCAAAAAGTGATGGAGTAAAAAAAAAAAACAAAAAATTATCCGAGATCCGAGTTATTAAGTGTGTCATGGTGTTTTAACACCTAGTGCCCTAAAACCAACTGGTTTGGGAGTCATGGCCCAAAGCTCGTTACATGGATCAAAGATGCTGCAAAAATATATATATCTGAAGTCTGAGTAATTAAGTCCGTAGGGGTGTCTTAACACCTCGTGCCCTAAAGCCAACTGGTTTGGGAGCCACCGATCCAAAGCTCGCTATATAGAAGGAAGGTATTGTATATAAATAAAAAATAGAGAAAAATCAAAGAAAAAAATCAGAAAAATCAGAAAATTTATTCCATTGCTACAAAAAGGTGTGAAATCTGATAGAACTTTAGGACAAAAATATTACACTCTTATCAACTGCACTTATTACTGTCGTGGGCAAAAATGAGTTGTTTAATATTTTGTTGGTTGTGTATATGGAGAATGGTAAAAATAATCGGAGAATTTACTTATTTGGTAATTTAGAAAGAAACTAAACAACTAGTAACTTGGAGTAGAAATGTCAACTGATTAGTTACTAACTTCTTTATTCTCTTTTCGCTTGTCTTTTTGCTTTTGTGTTCATTAGTTTTATTACCTTTTTACTTTTGTAAAAATGTTTGTGGGTATCATTGCTGTAAACCCTCACGAGACTACAACTCGTCCACTAGGGACACCTAGGGGTTTAAAGGCTTGTTACATATGCTAAATGCAATCGTGATCCCTACGAAAGTGGCTTAGTTAATTTTATTTCTTTATGTTATTTTATTTTCTGTTTTGCTCGAGGACTAGCAAAATGTTAGGTTTGGGGGTGTGATGAGTGGTATTTATATCACTTTTTCTCACTCTTTTGACCTAATGTTTTGTATTGTTTCTAGAGATTTATGAACGTTTTGATGTGTTTTGTTGTTATTTTGCAGATAAATAAAGTTTGGATAGCACTGGAGGCAATTTGGGGCAAAACTGGACAAAAATGCGTCAGCAGGGATATTTTGGTCTTTTGCGCGTCGCGACGCCCGTACCTTCAGCTGCGCGACGTCTAACCTGCGCCGGAGTCTGCTAATGTGCGCCGGGTCAACGGGTCAGAATTTGAGAAGTTTGACTTTGCTAACGTGCGCCTTCACACGCGTCACCACCACAGAAGATCCTTTAACGTGCGCATGCCACATCATCATGACGTCATCAATGATGTCATGAACAGTGCCACGTCACCAATGACGTCATGAACAGTGACACGTCATCAATGACGTCAGCATAATAATAATTGAGTTCCAGCCGCCATGACATGTGTCGACCTTATCCTCTTATCCGAATCGCTACGTGTCAAGCTGTCTTTGTGCCACGTCTTACTGTTCCAGCGTCGCGACGCTGGAGCCCTTGGCGTCGCGACGCCAGATGCCCACCTGCGCCTATAAATTCAGCTTCGAATTTCAGATTTCAACACACCTCTCTCTCTCTTCAATTCTCTCTAAAGAGAGAGTTTCTCTCTCTTCTTTTAGTTTTTTTTTTGTTTTTTAATTTTTAGTTTTGTAAATAATTTTAATTACGTTTTGTAATAATAGTAATTTAATTTTTACTTTTTATAGTTTTACTATTGACCATGAATAGGTAACTTCCCCATCTAGGGTGAAAGGTAATTCTTTTACTGTTACTATTTAGATTAATCTCCCTTAAAAATAATATATTCACTATTTAAAATACTGACTTAAAAAGGATACCGCTATATTGGCCGGTTGATAATTTAATTTTAATCTGGTTTAAACCTGACTAATCAAGGATACCGCCAGATTGGTCGGTTGGTAATTTAATTTTGGTTCCGCCTTTATGGCTGGTTGGACTTAATTTGACTTAATCAGGATACCGCCAGATTGGTCGGTTGGTAATATTATCACAAGTTTATATATTATTTTATTGGAGATATCTAAATTAATAGTAGTAAAAGTAATTCCTTTTACCTTAGCATTTTATTGTAATTTACTTTTCAACATTTTTACTTTATGTCTTTTACTTTTAAGTTTTTACTAGTCCTAGTTATGTGTTAGTTTTCTGAGGTTGTGATGACTTTTAATATCACCGGTTTATAAGGGATTATTTTATAGTTTGGGTAATTTAAAGGTTTACTTATTAAGTTTTAATCTTAATGCTTCTTGTTGTCTGATCACCAATAAGATTGATGTGGTAAATCTAAAATGAACTAGACATAGGGATTTTAGGTTTCAGCCTTAGACTCAATAGCCCACGATCTTCCTTGAGGATAGATAACCCTTTAATAGATTTCCTTACAGGATAGGAATATACCTGTCGGGCGGGGGTAGCCATAATTGGAACTTAAACTTAATTAATCTAGATAATTTGATTGACATAGACATATGGTTCAATTAGGTTAAACTGGGTATTTGTGTCTGACCATCGACAGAGGCTTACAAATAATTTAGTGTTTCAGGTTAGTAAACTGATTTATTACACAAACATAAAATAACCACTTCATCTTTAAAATGATATTAGAAGAAATCACAACCCTAGATCTTTGTGTCTGTCGTTATTTTCCTTAGTATTTTCTTTTGTCTTTTTATTTATTTTGTAAAACAACTTTCAACCAATCAAACAATCATTCTCTTCTCCATTTAATTAGATATTTGTAAATAAATAGATTCAATAATTAATAACAATTGTAGGAATTAAGTCATCGTGGGATCGATATTTTTATACTACTTGAACGATACGTACGCTTGCGTTATACGTGTGTGTTTACGCCGGTCAATATAACAAAGAAATTTGGCGGAAACACACTTCCATTGATTGGATTGGATGTGATGCTCAACAAAATTTTCCTTCCCTTCAAGCTTTGAATTCGGCTAAGAAAAGCTTTGTTGAAGATGATCTAAAAGCTCCAAAATTTAAGGATTCCAAGCTCTAAGATAAGCTTCCCTATCACCTTGTATGATTCACTAATATGCTAGCAAGATGAAGAAAGAAAAATGATCTTCTTTCCCCTTAGGAGAGCTCTCGGCCAAGCTCAAGAGATTGAGAAAAGTTTTCCAAGTTTTTGTATTTGTTTCTAAAACAAAATTATGCCTAAAATGCTTTACCAAAAGTTGTATATGCTTTTCCAAAAAGTCAACACAACTTTGGAGCCAAAATTTACATTAAATGCCCACAACCACATCCATCATGAATAGTGACTGCATGTCACTCACCAAAAAGGTGACAAGACATCCATCACTAAAATGACAAGTGATGTGACTCGCGATGTGACTTGTGGGCCCCACTTAATTCAAAATGCGAGTAGGCACGCAAACACTTTCGGGCTCGGTTTCGTTAATTCCGAATTAACGAACTTCTGTTGCGACGTAATTTAAATAATTATGTCTTGCGAAATTACTATTCACATCGCTAACGAATTAATTCTAAATTAACTCGTTTGCCCGAATTAAAATCTAATTTTAATTCCGCGTCGAAATCCAATTTCGTTTAATATATCGAACATAATATTTTGTCAATTAATTCAAAATTAATCTTTCTCTCTCTTCAAATAGTACTTTATCTAAGATAAAGTTTCTCCGCAATTAATCTCAGATTAATTATGCTCGAATCATACGTCATCGGTGAATCTTCGGGAAGCGACCCAAGAGATCCCTGGATATGTTGGTAGTAAATACGGTCGTCGGACTATCGGAACACGTACGTACCTCGTACTACGTTTTTACCGATTTACGAGACAAGGTTGGCTTCTAGCAAAGTGCCATGCCTACCTAATTCTCTAGAAATATTCTTAATGGAATATACGATCTATATCAGGCGTAGTATACCATAGTATTGCGTATTGCGATCCAGTATCGGATGTCATGTGCAATGCCTGGGGCTGGAATAGTGTCTACCTCGTACGAAGCACATATCAGATATCAAACAACTAGTCTCTTTAAATCGGATAATCATGACCTTGCCATATTATCCGGGAGGTTACAACACAATAGAGAACCAGTTCCGAATCCCTGCGTGATCATTATCTCCATATGTCTGAAGTGATACTTCCGTCTTGACTGTTAGTGTTCCTATAACATTCCAAAGATCTAATAAGCATGAAAACATGTTATAAGAATCATTATAAGTTGCGGAATATACTTACAATTACCGGATTTGAGCTTTTAAAATTTGAGAAGAGATCTCCAAGATCCAAGCTTTGAGTGATGATTCCAACCCTTAAGTTAGTTTCCCTATCACCTTGGTTGATTCCTTAAAGAGCTAGCTTTGTTGATTTTGCAACAAAATCAAAGAGAAGGAGGCAAGAAGCTCACGCCCATGGTGGTTCTTCTATTAGGGTTTTTTGTTCAAATGTGTTCACTACACCAAAAATGAGAGAGAGAGTTGGCATTTGGCAAAATAACTTTTACCTTTTTCACCTAAACTAGGTGGTTGGGTAAATGGTTTTACCAAAACCATTACAAGGTGGTTGGATGGTTGGTGGCGTGACATAAATGCCAACTACCCTCCCAACTACCACATGTGAAGTGGGCCCCACAATTAAATTCAAAATTCAAATGTCTCTACAAACATTTGCCGAGGCTCGGATCCGTTTAATCCGATTAAACGAACTTTTTTCGCTAAATAATTAAATCTAATTTAATTAAATAGCGATGCCTCGCAAATATATTACGAACGTCATTTACGAATTAATTCTAAATCAATTTGTTCGTTCATATTAAAGTCCGACTTTAATTTCGTAATGAAATCCAATTCACATTAATATATCCGATATATTAATTTTAGCCCATACGAATAAATTAAATAGAAAAATCAAATTTAACTATTAAATTTATTTTAACGATTAATTCCAAATTAATCACGTTCTCTCTCTTCCGAACACATTTAATCCCAGATTAAATAATACCTCATTTAATCCCAAATTAATTTTCTCCATCTTAATTAATCCCAGATTAATTATCTCTCTTAATTAATCCCAGATTAATTCTAATTTAATTCAACTGTCATCGGTGAATCTTTGGGAAGCGACCCAAGAGATCCCTGGATATTTTGGCAGTAAATACAATCATCGGATTATCTGAATACGTGTGTACCTCGTACCACGTGCTTACCGATTTACAAGACATGATTGGCTTCTAGCAAAGCACCGTGCCTACCCAATTCTCCAGAAATATTCTTACTGGAATATATAATCTATGTCAGGAGTAGTATACGTAGTATTGCGTATTGCGATCCAGTATCGAATGTCACGTGCTAGGCTTGGAGCTGGAACTGTGTTACCCCGTACGAAGCACACGTCGGATGTCTGGTAACTAGTCTTTATAATCGGAAAAATATGACCTAGTCATATCATCCCGATGACTGCAGTACTTAAAAGTATTGTTCCGTATCCTACGTGACATCATCTCCATTATGACTGGAGTGATACTTCTATCTTGACATCACACCCAATACATTACGATTCTCAATATACCTAGAAGAGGCGTACACAGAACCGGTTAAAGCCCTGGACGACCAAAAATAAAGTATACCGATTGTCGCAAGTATTAGCGATGTAAGTCTCAGATTAAGACCAAATACACCTACCCTGATTTCGGACTTCCATACACACATAGTCATACTACCAATGGAATTCAAAGGGGTCTATCCAGAGCGAAGCTGTTTTCAGTGCCATCGGCAAAACACCACCTCCTATTACACTTGCATGAGTATCCTATACCCAAATATATGAGAACTATGCCATTATGGTCTCACATAACGC
Organism: Zanthoxylum bungeanum; assembly: GCA_019454045.1. NCBI lineage: Eukaryota > Viridiplantae > Streptophyta > Magnoliopsida > Sapindales > Rutaceae > Zanthoxylum > Zanthoxylum bungeanum. Next base: position 33,223 of record SKCR01018959.1, read on the forward strand.
GCACAAGTGTAATACTAGTCTATTCCGCATTATCGATGTCCAACCTCGATAATACTACAATTAGGGATATTTAATGATTAATCATTCGAGGACTGATACTGTCTCATATCATCTCAATCCAGGAACTAATCATAGGGACATCCTATCATTTATACATTTAGGTGATCTAATCACAAATGATAAGAGTGCAATCTCCTTTGTCACATAGTTAATTTGTACAACAACACCATGATCTGTACAAATAGTGACGCTATGGGTCATAACAGTCCAACAATCTAACACTTGGCCTATAGCCAGTCACTCGAGTGTCTTACACTCGAACTATGTACGGTTTGCTCAAATTGCTGAAGAAAGGCTTTCGTCAGCGGATTTGTATGATTATCGTCTGATGCAATTTATTCTATGATCTAAACGAATCAGATGAATAGTCGAAGTATATATCTGGATCGTTGATGAGACCATTAATTCTTTAGTCTGCGCTGTAGCCTAGCTCAGTTGCTAACAGAACTATATCTAATCTAATTAGATTTGTTAATGAACCAGATGGCTTCTATTGCTGCCTCAGCTACAGCAATAATCTGCATTTGTTGTTTATTCGGTAACAGTATGTTGTTTGGAAGATTTCCAGCTCACTGTTCCGTTATTCAAACTGTATAGTACCGTTGTTTTTATCGGTTAGGAAACGTACAGCAGTGATCCTAGTCACTTCAAGTTCTCCTTCTCCATAGTTTAAGACATCATCCTTAGTTCTCTAAGATACTAACGATGTTCTTAATATCAATCCAGTGACTATCACTTGGATTGACCTGTTTTTGAATCCATATGCTCAAAGCGTATGAGACACCAGGTCACGTACATTTATTTTAATGTACGAGATCTATCCGAGTAGATCTTTATTCCTAGAATAAAGGTTGTTTCTCCCAAGAATTCTACGGAGAATTTTTCTCGAAAGCCAAGCTTTCACCGATTATTTTATGGGAATATCATTTCCAAGAAATGACATATCATCATTAATTAGGACAGTCACTTTCAGTGCGCTCCCACTAACCTCCTTATATACGCAGGATTCATTTCTGGAATCATAAACCATTATGATTATATCAAAACAATAATTCCAAGAACCTAATGCTTGCTTCAATCCAAACATGGATCGAATAACCTACAACTCTTGTTTGCTAGTTTTGGTACGATAAAACCGACATACAACATCCTCCAAAAGGTTTCCTTTTCAGGAAAGCGATTTTTCAGTTCAGCTGCCATATTTCATAAATGAAATATGCAGCATCAGCAAGCATTATCCAAATGGATTTAACGTGGCAACAGGTAAAAGATTTTGTTGTAATTAACACAATATTGATAACGATACCTTTCCGCTACAAGCCTAGCTTAGTACGTTGGTATGTTGCCTTCCATGTATGTCTTCATTGAAGACTTATATAGTACCAATAGGCACAATGCCTTGCGGTACAACAACTAATGTCCAAACATAGTTGTAATACATGGAATCCATTTCGGACTCATTGCACTTTTCCATAATATGGAGTCGATACCTTGTATCACTTCCTCATACGTAGTCAGTTCGTATTCCTCAATAAAATTGACATCTTTATGAGGTGAGATCAGAAACCCATACCCCAGGTTGTTTTCTGACTCTCTCCGACCTACGATGTTCTTGTGTATTCGAAGATTATTGGTATAGCTTCATCCTTGATGAACTGTTTGTGTTCCATTAAGGACTTGGTGCCTTGAACAGTATAACTCCAATTTTTTTCATCGAGTTTTACTATCCTCCCACTTACCACTGCATTCGGTATTCCTCTTAGGAAAACCGCATGGTGAGCAACAATTACATTGTTCTCTAGTGAGTTGTATAAGTACTATACTTTGGTTTCCCTAGGATAACCAATTACATTAGGCACTTATCCAATTTGGGTTCTAGTTTGGTATCATCCAAACGTATGCCTAGCATTCCCAAATCATCAGGAGTGAGAAAGCCCAGTTTCTTTCCTATTCATATCTACTATGAAATCTGTTAAAAAGATTTTCATGGAACCTTATTCAAAATAAGTATTGCACTGTTAATGCTTATCCCTTTTGAATGAAAATGGTAGCTCAGAGCAACTCATGATTAACCTTATCATGTCCAACAAAATTTGGTTTCTCCGTTCAGACATACCGTCAAATTGACGTGTTCCGGGAGGAGTCATCATTGAAAGAATACTATACTCATTCAAGTATATGAGAAACTTATTGTTTAAGTATTTTCATCATGGTCAAACCGTGATGTTTTAATACTTTAGCCGATCTGTTCGTCTATTTCGTGTCGAAACTCTAAAAGTTTCTGATTTGTGTTCTTCAAAAGAAACACAATCATAACGCGATGCCACATCTGTAAAGGTCACGAAATATTCATATCCATCTCTAGCCTAGCTAGACATGGGCCTACTTACGTGACTATGGACGAGGGCTAACAGAACGATGGCACTTCCACTTTTACCAAGTAAATGGTATTTCAGGTACTTTACCTAATAAACTAGATTCGTAGACATAATTTGAATGGAATCAAATCCGTCATAGTATCCACTCTTCAAAAGTGTGGATATACGAGTCTTGTTTAATGTGTCCTAGACAGTACTACCATAAATTTATCTCATCTGATCAAATCAGTTTGAGCTACTTGTTTGTCATGTTATATGTTTGAGATTTATTTATATTCAAAATATAAATACTGTTATTCATATCTAATGTATTTATCTCAATATCATCTTCATAAAATAAAACACTTTAGTGTTCTAGAATATAAAGGTATACTTGCAATGAGTTATACTCGATATAGAGATAATGTTTCTAGTCAAACTAGTTACATTATAACAGTTTCCTAATTTAAGTACACACCCGAAGGGTAGTTCCTAAACTTAGGTATCTATGGTAAAACATTGACTTTCGTCCCATTTTCGATTCGCAGATTAATCTCAATTGAGGTCAGTATCCTGCTCATAGCAGATTCTACACATCAATGCATATTTATGTATCACACTTAGTATTTAAAATCCAATTTTAAACTAGTAGTGAACATATTAATGACAAACATATTTGAAGCCAGAGCCTTGCCCTTTCTTTTATTCCTTCATGTCTGCCTTGTCCATACGGCAGTCACGCTTTAATGACTTTGTTTGCCACAGTTTCGGTAGACATTTTCGGATATGTCCTTTATCTTCCTAGAAGACTATAATGATTTTGTCTTTACCATTTTCTACACTCTAGAAGCCTTTGGCCAAGCCTTGGCCTTCTAGAATATTGAAGTAAGATGCGCCTTGCGCTACTTGCCTTATTGCAAACTTTGGCTTTGTCTCCTTGAGAATGGCTCTAGAAGCCTTTGGCCAAGCCTTGGCCTTCTAGAATATTGAAGTAAGATACGCCTTGCGCTACTTGCCTTATTGCAAACTTTGGCTTTGTCTCCTTGAGAATGGCCATTAACTTTCCAAGAGTTGCAATTTAATACTTCTAAGATCTAAGAATAGATCTATGAAGATCCTTCAATTTCTTCATCACAGTTTCAGAATCTAATCCTTAGTTCTGATTAGGAAATTAAGGAGTCTTTATTGCAAGCATAATGGATTAAGCACTAAAGTTATCATCACATGAATCTTCCAAAGATCATGCGCTACTATTTGCTTACTCCGGGCTTAGGCCTAAGATGTTATTTTATCAAATAAAGTAACTTCTTAGTTTCAGGACTATCCTGAAATTTATTCCCAATTTGAAAATTAAAGTCATTAAACACATTTTCCTTAGGATAATGTTTTAAACACTAATCTTTCTATTTAATCTTGATTCTAATAGTCCAACTATTTAATCAACGATTTCAGGTACAATCTAATGTAATGATTACTATAGTCTAACTATATAACTTATTACAATTTTATTGGTTAAAATCAAATATATATTGATTACTATAATCCAATTATATAATCATTATAAATGTTCGGTAAAATCTAAATATATTGATTACTATAATTCAATTATATAATCAACTATAAATGAGGGGTAAAATTCAAATATATTGATTACTATAATCCAATTAAATAATCAACTATAAATGAAGTAGTTTGAATACAGTCCAACTGTTTAATTAAAACAACAATAAAATTAGTCCAACTAATATATAATTTATTTGACGAATGATATTTGATTGAGCGCGTATGGCAAGTAACTAAACGAATATTGCAAATCTAATACTTGACTCCCAATATTTTTCGGCGAGCCTCTAACCCTCTGTGGAGTACTCGGGAAACCTAGTTTCCTAGTGGGCTAGGATCCCGTTAAATAACACAGAATCTTGACTTTGGCCAACAAATTGTATGATACTTAACTAGGTAGATCTCTAAGATCAATTGTATCCCATTCAATTCCTAGATCCAGTAGGTGGACATCCAAGTCCGAAACATACATCTTATATATGCCAATATATCAAATATATTACCTAACCTTTTTCCTCTGAATCAACTAAGCCTTGGCTTTGGCACAAAAAACTTAATGATCCCAGTTAAGCGGAACCAATTGACATGGAAAGCTTCGTAATCAATGTCGATGGACAAGAAGTGATCTTGACTTTGGCCAACAAATCACGACTTGAACAAGACAGCGATATGGAACAAAACTCCCATGATTCAAACACATCCGTAATTGACAAAGGTCTTGACTTTGGCCAATAAACCAATGCCAACTTTAGATCTTGAGTAAGAATCACTCAACAGAAGGAAAAACGCTTATATGTTTTGAGGGTTTTTTGCGTGCAAATTGGCAACCAATTTATTATCTTTGATTAGGTATCATCATCATACACCCTTAAACATGCATTCTAAACAGATAATAAAGCACGTATAAATAAATTAATTAATAATGATATGCGGATGTATATCTCATAAATTGTTCCTAGAACAAATCACTCCTCTTTCCTCTCCCCGGCTTGAACTATTCTAACTTCTACCCAATAACATAATACAATAAAGAAACCTCATTTACATTGAGGGGAATTGGTGAGAAGAGAAATACAAAGAATAAGGAGATAAAAGGCTGGACATGCAGGTCCAATTTAATAAATTCTAAATTTATTACAATTTCCAAAATTACCCTCGCCCTTCTAATATCCATTATGTTGGACAGTTATGACCCATAGCGTCACTATTTGTACAGATCATGGTGTTTTTGTACAAATTAACTATGTGACAAGGAGATTGCACTCTTATCATTTGTGATTACATAACCTAGATGTGTAAATGATAGGAGGTCCCTATGATTAGTTCCTGGATTGAGATGATATGAGTCAGTATCAGTCCTCGAAGGATTAATCATTAAATATCCCTAGTCGTAGTATTATCGAGATTGGACATCGATAATTCGGAATAGACTAGTATTACACTTATGCGCGTTATGTGAGATCATAACGGCATAGTTCTCATATATTTGGGTATATGATACATGTAATAGGAGGTTGTGTTTTACCGATGGAACGGAAAACAGCTTCGCTCTGGATAGACCCCCTCGGAATTCCATTGGTAGTATGATTATGTGTCTATGGAAGTCCGATATCAGGGTAGGTGTATTTGGTCTTAACCTGATACTTGCACCCCTAATACTTGCGACTATCGATGTGCTTTAGTTTTGGTCGTCCAGGGCTTTAACCGGTTTTGTGTACGCCTCTTCTAGGTATATTGAGAATCGTAGTGTATTGGGTGTTATGTCAAGACGGAAGTATCACTCTCCAGTCATAGTGGAGATTGTTGGTAAATTCTAAGGTCCCAAGATCAAATCAAGACATGAAATTATGTGTGAACACATCAACGGAGGTAGCGGAATACTCACATTGATCGGTAGAGTCGATATGGAGACGATTCAAGCCCAAAAACGCACTGCCATGTAAGCCTACTGCATGCAGTCCACTGCCTACAAAAACAGAAAGTTAAGTGAAGAAACGGAGCTCCTAGCTTCGTCGGATGGATCCCGTCTCATGGTCGAACCTCCCTACCACCTTCGCAAGACTTGTAAGTGTGCTAGCACTTGATTTCTCACCATGAGAAACCACTCTTGCTTCCCTTTAGCTCACGGTTTTGGCTTCCAAAAACAGTCCAACTTTGTAGATTTCGTGAGGAGAGAGAGAAATTGAGAGAGAAGAATTTGTGTTATGTTATTAAAATGATTTACCAAAATCAATTTATATTTATGCCATAATTTATTAAATTAATAATAAAAATTATGATACATAACATGCAATGGCTTAGAGTATAAAACACTCAATTCCATGCAATAACATTGAGTGCATTGCACACTATCTACATGCAATGACATTGAGTACAATGTACACAATCTACATGCAAAGCATTAGAATGACATGTGTCATGTGGGCCCCACACGTTTCCAAATGAAAGTGGGCCCACGTGCACTCACGCGTTCGGGTTCGATATTTCCGAAATACCGAGCTTACGTCGCGACGTTAATTCAATCGAATTTAAATAAATAATCGCGCCCGGCGAAATTATTATTTACGTCGCTAACGAATTAATTCTCAATTAACTCGTTTGCCCGAATTAAAATCTAATTTTAATTCCGCGTCGAAATCTAATTTCGTCTAATATATCGAATATATTAATACATCGATTAATTACGAATTAATCGTTCTCTCTCTCTTAGACGATATTTTATCCCGGATAAAACATCTCCGTTATTAATCCTAGATTAATTTTCTCTCTCTTCTATATAATCCCAGATTATTCAAGAGTGCAAGTTGTGCGTCATCGGTGGATTATCGGGAAGCGACCCATGAGATCCCCAGATAAGTTGGCAGTAAATACGGTCGTCGGAGTGCCCGAATCACGTACGTACCAAGTACTACGTTCTACCGATTTACGAGACAAGGTCGACTCCTAGCAAAGCACCAAGTCTTCCCAAGTTCTCCGGACATATTCATCAAAGAATATCTAGATCTGTATCAAGCGTAGTATACAATTGTATTGTGCGTATCGGCCCAGTATCGGATAATCACGTGCTAGGGCTGGGGCTGGATAAGTGTCTGCCCCGTCCGAAACACATATCGGATGTCTGGTAACTAGTCTCTATAATCGGATATTCATGACCTGGCCATAATATCACGATTGGATGCGCATCACTTTAAGAGCACTAATACCGTATCCTGCGTGACATCATCTCCATTACGACTGGAGTGACACTTCCGTCTTGACATCACATCCAATACACTACGATTCTCTGATAAACCCAGAAGAGGTGAACACAGAACCAGTTAAGATCCCCCACCACCAAAACTAAAGTTTACCGATTGTCGTAAGTATTAGCGATGTAAGTCTCAGGTTAAGACTATACACACCTACCTTGATTTCGGCCTCCCATAGACACCTAGTCATAATACCAATGGGATTCCGAAGGGTCTATCCAGAGCGAAGCTGTTTCCCGTACCATCGGTGAAACACGACCTCCTATCGCACTTGCACAAGTATCCAATACTTATATATATGAGAACTATGCCGTTGTGCCCTCACAACGCGCACAAGTGCAATACTAGTCTATTCCGCATTATCGATGTCCAGTCTCGATAATACTACGACTAGGGATATTTAATGATTAAACCTTTGGGGACTGATACTGTCTCATATCATTCTCAGTCCAGGAACTAATCATAGGGACCTCTCTTCATTTATATATCTATGGTGATCTAATCACAAACGATGAGAGTGCAATTTCCTTATTACATAGTTAATTTGCTACAACAACACAATGATCTGTGCAAATAGTGACGCTATGGGTCATATTATCCAACAATCTCCCACTTGGCACGTAGCGAGTCACTCAAGTGTCCTACACTCGAACTATGTACAATTCGCTCAAATTGCTGAGGAAAGGTTTTCGTCAGCGGATTTGCTTAATTATCATCTGACGCGATTTACACGATCATCACATCGCCACGATGTATGATCCGAACGAATCAGATGATACAGAAGTATATATCTGGATCGTCGATGAGACCTTTAATTCCTTAGCCTATGCTGACGCCTAGCTCAGCCGCTAACAGAACTTTATCTAATCTTATTAGATTTATTTTCTACCCAGATGGTCTTCTATTGCTGCCTCAGCTGCAGCAATGATCCGCATTTGTTGTTTGTTTCGGCAACAGTTATCTTGCTAGGAAGATTTCCAGCTCACTGTCCCGGTGTTCAAACTTTATAGTACCGCAGTATTTACCGGTTTGGAAACTTGCAGCAGTGATCCCAGTCACTTCAAGTTCTCCATCTCCATAGTTTAAGACAACATCTTTAGTTCTCTCAGATACTAACAGATGTTCTTTAATCTTCAATCCAGTGACTGTCACTTGGATTGACCCGATTGTGACTCCATATGCTCGAAGCGTATGAGACACCAATACAAGTACATTTTAAATGTACAATTTCCTAGAGTGTTAACAACTCCAAATCTATCCCAGTAGATCTTTATTCCTTGAATAAAGGTTGTTACTCCCCCAGATTCTACGGAGAATTTCTATTGAAAGAATATCTATGAAAGCCAAGCTTTCACAATGCTTTATGGGAATTTCACTGTCAGTGCGCTCTCCCACTAACCTCCTTATATACACAAGAATTATTTCGTATTGAGTCAAATCATAAACCATTATGATTATTTCAAAACAACAGTTCCAAGAACCTTATGCTTGCATCAATCCAAACATGGATCGAATAACCCGCAAACCTGGTTTGTCGGTTATACAAAATCGTCAGGATGTTGTAAGCATCCTCCAAAAGGTTTCCTTTTCAGGAAAGCGATTTTGATTTGTAACTGACATATTTCATCAATGAAATATACAGTTATCAACAAGCATCTTCAAAGTGGATTTATCATGGCAAAGGTAAAAAAAGGTTGAACCGTTATTAACATAATGTTGATAACGCTACCTTTCCGTCAAAACCCTCAGGTTTGCACGTTGGTATGTTGCCTTCCATGTATGTCTTCCTTGAAGACGTTTTAATGTACCATAGGCTCAACGCCTTGTGGTACAACAACTAGTATCCAAACATAGTTGTCATACATGGAATCCATTTCGGACTCATGGCACTTTGCCATAACATGGAGTCGATACCTCGTATCACTTCCTCTAAACGTAGTCAGATGGTACACCACCATAAGATTGACATCTTTATGGGGTGAGATCAGAAACCCATACCCTAGGTTGTTTTCTGACTCTATCCGATCTACTAGTTTCTTGTGTATTTGAAGATTAATGGTATAGATTCATCATAGATGAACTGTTTGTGTTCCATTAAGAACTTCGTGCCTTGATCAGATAATTACTCCGATTTCATCGAGTATCACTATCCTCCCACTGACCACTGCATATCGGTATTCCTCTCAGGAAAACCGCATGGTGAGCAACAATTACATTGTTCTCATGTGGGATTTACAAGTACTATATTTAAGGTTTCCCTTAGGATAACTTATATTGGCACTTATCCAATTTGGGTCCTTAGTTTGGTATCATCCAAACGCTATGCCTCGCATACCCAAATTTATCAGGAATGAGAAACCTCGTTTCTTTCCTGTTCATATCCTATATGATATCTGTCAAACAGATTTATATGGAACCTTATTCTAAATAAGTTTTGCACTGTTAATACATATCCTGTTGAAGGAAATAGTAGCTCAGAGCGACTCGTGATAAACCTTATTATGTCCAACAAAATTCGGTTTTTGGTTCGGACACACCGTTTAACTAACGTGTCTCGGGAGGAGTCCTCATACGAAAGAATACCGTACTCTTTCATTTATGTATGAAACTTACTGCTTAAGTATTTTCCATTACGGTTTCACCGTGGCGGAATAATACTATAGCCGATCTGTTTGTCTACTTCGTGTCGAAACTCTAAAGTTTCCGATCTGTGTTCTTCAAAAGAAACACATAACCACAACGTGATGTCACATCCGTTAAGGTCACGAAATATTCATGTTCACATCTAGCCCAGCTAGATATGGGCCCACTTACTTCACCATGAATAGGGCTAACAGATCGGTGGCCCTTTTACTATTACCAAGTAAATAGCATTTTAGGTATTTTACCTAATAAACTAGATTCGCAGACCTTATTTGAATAGTCAAATCAGTCCTAGTACCCACTCTACAAAAGTGTGGATATACGAGTCTTGTTTAATAAACTAGATTCGTAGACCTTATTTGAATAGTCAAATCAGTCCTAGTACCCACTCTTCAACAGTGTGGATATACGAGTCTTGTTTAATTGTGTCCCAGACAACAATGCCACAAATAAGTCTCCATTGATCAAATCAATTTGAGCTATTTATTTGTCATTTTATATGTTTGAGATTTTATTTATATTCAAAATATAAATTCTGTTATTTACATCCAATGTATTTATCTCAGTATCATCTTTATATATTGAAACACTTTAGTGTTCTAGAATATAAAGGTTTTATCCGCAATGGATTAAACACTGATATAGAGATAATGACTCTAGATAAACTAGTTACATTATGACAGTTCCTAATTTAAATACATACCCAAAAGGGTAGTTTCTAAACTTAGGTATCTACGGTCGAAACAGCGACTTTCGTCCCGTTTCCGATTCGCAGAGAAATCTCGGGTTGAAGCCAGTATCCAGCTCACAGCGGATTCTGAGCGTCAATACATATATTTTATGTACCACACTAAGTATTTAAAATCCAATTTTAATACTACTAGTGAACATAACTTTGACAAATATTTTAAAGTTAGAGCCTCGCCCTTTCTTTAATTCCTTCGTGTCTTCCATATCCAAATGGTAGTCACTTTGGGATATGTCAATTACCTTTTCAATATTTCACAAACCTTTGGCTAAGCCTTGGGTTTTAGAATATCGAAATGATGTGCACCTTGTGCAACATGCCCAATTGCAAACTTTGACTTTTTCTCCACTAGAATAGTCAATTAATTCTCCAAGAATTATTAATTGCAACTTTAATACTTTAAATCTAAAGATAGATTTATTATAAGTATATTAATTAAGCACTAAAGTCATCATCACATAAATCTTCCAAAGACTTTATGCTCTACTATTTGCTTAATTATGGGCTTAGTAATAATAAGTTATTTTATCAAATAAATTAACCTATTATTAATTCCCAATAGAAAATTAAATCATTTAAAACATTTAATCCAATATTATATATTTTAAATATTCAACCTTTCAATTCTTTACTTGATTTTAATAGTCCAACTATTTAATCAAATTATTCAGGTACTATTTATTATAATGATTACAATAATCCAATTATTTAATCAACTATAATTTTAATATTGATTACTATAATCCCATTATAAATCAACTATCATTTAATTCAATTATATTGATTACTATAATCCAATTACAAAATCAACTATATATTGAATGAGTTTGTATATAGTCCAACTATATATATCTTAAAACAACATAAAATATTAGTCCAACTAATACTTTTAATAAATATGACGAGTAAAATAAAATGAGCGTGTTTAGCGAGTATTCGAACGAATGTTGCAAATTCAATACTTGCCTCCCACTATTTTTCGTCGAGCCTCTAACCCTCTGTCGAGTACTCGGGAAACCGTGTTTCCTAGTGGGCTAGGATCCCGTTAAATATCACACAATCTTGACTTTGGCCAACAAATTGTATGATAATTAACTAGGTAGATCTCTAAGATCAATTGGATCTCATCCAATTCCTAGATCCGGTTAGGTGGACATCCAAGTCCTAAACATATATCTTATATAATGCCTATATATCCAATATATATACCCTAACCTTTTTCCTCTGAATCAACTAGGCCTTGGCTTTGGCACAACAAACCTGATGATCCCAGTCAAGCGTGGACCCATTGACCATGGAGGCTTCGTAATCAATGTCAATGGACAAGAAGTGGTCTTGACTTTGGCCAACAACCACAACTTGGACACGACACCGATATAGAACAAAAGCCTCGTGATTAAAACACATCTTTGATGGACAAGGGCTTGACTTTGGCCAACAACCCCTGCCAATCTCGGATCTTGAGTAAGAATCACTCAATGGAAGGAAAAACGCATGATATTTAATGAGGGTTTTTCGCGTGCAAATTGGCTACCAATTTAATTATCTTTTAAGGTCTCATCATCATACACCCTTAAACATGCATTCTAAATACATAATAAAGCGAGTATGAAATAAATAATAATGATATGCGGATGGATACTTAACACATTGATCCTAGATCAAATCTCTCCCTTTCTCACTCAAGCTAGCACTTGTACTACTTCTACCCGTTACACTACACTTCTAAAGAAACCTCATATACATAGAGGGGAATAGGTGAGAAGAGAATACAAAGAGAAAGAAGGTGATAAGGCTGGACACGCAGGTCCAATTTAATAAATCGAATTTATTACAACAATTTCTAAAATTGCCCACCCGACTAATATCCATCCGATATACATTATTCATTCAACACAACCACGTATTCACACACATAAGCATGCTATCAATCAATCTAATCAAATTAATTAATCTGATAATTAAGTGATCATCCAATGTTCAAACAACGATTTGATTTTGTTCGAGTCAAACTCGTTTTTGCGAATAAGTACTCAAAGTACGAATTCATGAATTAAATTAAACTACATCATTAAATCTAATTTAACATGTATTTAATACTAATTCACTATTCAATTCCAAATTAAATATTACACTTTTATTCAATAAACCTTTTCGATTTAAATTCCAAATTTAGTCGTAACGCGTCTCAAAGACCGATTACGTCCAACGTCAATTCAATTAAAGTCCAATGGGCTTTTGATTGATTTCTTAAGGCGTGGACTTTTGGTCAACTCGGGTCAAACCGATAACCAAAGTCCAATCCGGGATTTACCCCATAAGCCCATAAATCAATCTTGGCCCATTAGGCCCAATTGAACATTAAAGGTTCATTAGTCGCAATTGGGCTTTATGGTTAAGGTTTTGGGCCCAATTGGATCCAATCCACTTGGCCTAAACCAAACTTGATAAATCAAGCCCAATAGCCCCAAATACAACTTTTCAAGCCCAAATCCAATTTAAGCCTAAATAATTAAATTACACTAATCCAATTATGCAATTTAATTACCTAAAGTGCATTATATGATTAATCAACTAAATCAACATTTTAAAACACCAAATTAGTCTTATTAATCATATTCAATTCATTATCACATGTCAAACACACATAATGAAAAATCAAATCCATTTACATGCTTTCATGCTCTCGGCCAAGGAGGGATTTTGTGTCCGATTTGGTTTCGATCCAATCGAACCTACAATCGACATCAAATCACCATCCAATTGATTTTATACACATCCAATGTCACAAAACCAAAATTCCAAGACAACATTAGGGCATATCACATTCGGCCAAGTGGGAATTTTTGGGGAAAATCATCCAATGCATTTTTCATAAATTGATTCCAATGTAACATCATTCTATATACATGTAAGCATTCTTATTCATCAAATTCACAAGAACATGCTCAAATCAATTTCACACACACCATTCGGCCAACATCAATATTTGGGGAAAATTATTCCAAATCAATTTTCAACAAATTGGTCCAACCAAAATGCAATAAACATGTTATAAGCATACTCAAACAAGCAATTTATTCAAATCATGCTCAACAAACATTTACCCAAATTTTAAGCCCTACAAATTTCATGCTTGCAACATTAGCTCATGATGCCATTGTTGGTAAATTCTAAGGTCCCAAGATCAAATCAAGACATGAAATTATGTGTGAACACATCAACGGAGGTAGCGGAATACTCACATTGATCGGTAGAGTCGATATGGAGACGATTCAAGCCCAAAAACGCACTGCCATGTAAGCCTACTGCATGCAGTCCACTGCCTACAAAAACAGAAAGTTAAGTGAAGAAACGGAGCTCCTAGCTTCGTCGGATGGATCCCGTCTCATGGTCGAACCTCCCTACCACCTTCGCAAGACTTGTAAGTGTGCTAGCACTTGATTTCTCACCATGAGAAACCACTCTTGCTTCCTTTAGCTCACGGTTTTTGGCTTCCAAAAACAGTCCACACTTGTAGATTTCGTGAGAGAAGAGAGAAATTGAGAGAGAAGAATTGTGTTTATGTTAATTAAAATGATTTACCAAAAATCAATTTATATTTATGCCATAATTTATTAAATTAATAATAAAATTATGACACATAACATGCAATGGCTTAGAGTATAAAACACTCAATTCCATGCAAAACATTGAGTGCATTGCACACTATCTACATGCATGACATTGAGTACAATGTACACAATCTACATGCAAAGCATTAGAATGACATGTGTCATGTGGGCCCCACACGTTTCCAAATGAAAGTGGGCCCACGTGCACTCACGCGTTCGGGTTCGATATTTCCGAAATACCGAGCTTACGTCGCGACGTTAATTCAATCGAATTTAAATAAATAATCGCGCCCGGCGAAATATTATTTACGTCGCTAACGAATTAATTCTCAATTAACTCGTTTGCCCGAATTAAAATCTAATTTTAATTCCGCGTCGAAATCTAATTTCGTCTAATATATCGAATATATTAATACATCGATTAATTCCGAATTAATCGTTCTCTCTCTTTAGACGATATTTTATCCCGGATAAAACATCTCCGTTATTAATCCTAGATTAATTTTCTCTCTCTTCTATATAATCCCCAGATTATTCAAGAGTGCGAGTTGTGCGTCATCGGTGGATTATCGGGAAGCGACCCATGAGATCCCCGGATAATCTGGCAGTAAATACGGTCGTCGGAGTGCCCGAATCACGTACGTACCAAGTACTACGTTCTACCGATTTACGAGACAAGGTCGACTCCTAGCAAAGCACCAAGTCTTCCCAAGTTCTCCGGACATATTCATCAAAGAATATCTAGATCTGTATCAAGCGTAGTATACAATTGTATTGTGCGTATCGGCCCAGTATCGGATAATCACGTGCTAGGGCTGGGGCTGGATAAGTGTCTGCCCCGTCCGAAACACATATCGGATGTCTGGTAACTAGTCTCTATAATCGGATATTCATGACCTGGCCATAATATCACGATTGGATGCGCATCACTTTAAGAGCACTAATACCGTATCCTGCGTGACATCATCTCCATTACGACTGGAGTGACACTTCCGTCTTGACATCACATCCAATACACTACGATTCTCTGATAAACCCAGAAGAGGTGAACACAGAACCAGTTAAGATCCCCCACCACCAAAACTAAAGTTTACCGATTGTCGTAGTATTAGCGATGTAAGTCTCAGGTTAAGACTATACACACCTACCTTGATTTCGGCCTCCCATAGACACCTAGTCATAATACCAATGGGATTCCGAAGGGTCTATCCAGAGCGAAGCTGTTTCCCGTACCATCGGTGAAACACGACCTCCTATCGCACTTGCACAAGTATCCAATACTTATATATATGAGAACTATGCCGTTGTGCCCTCACAACGCGCACAAGTGCAATACTAGTCTATTCCGCATTATCGATGTCCAGTCTCGATAATACTACGACTAGGATATTTAATGATTAAACCTTGGGGACTGATACTGTCTCATATCATTCTCAGTCCAGGAACTAATCATAGGGACCTCTCTTCATTTATATATCTATGGTGATCTAATCACAAACGATGAGAGTGCAATTTCCTTATTACATAGTTAATTTGCTACAACAACACAATGATCTGTGCAAATAGTGACGCTATGGGTCATATTATCCAACAGAGATGATGTCACGTAGGATACGTACTAGTGCTCTTAAGTACTGCATTCATCGGGATTTATGACTAGGTCATGTATATCCGATTATAGACACTAGTTACCAGACATCCGACAAGTACTTTGTACGGGGCAGACACGATTCCAGCCCCAGCCTAGCACGTGACAGTTGATACTGGATCGCAATACGTAATACTACGTATATTACGCCTGAATAGATTATATATTCAGTAAGAATATTTCTGGAGAATTGGGTAGGCACGACGATGCTTTGCTAAAAGCCAACCTGTCTTGTAAATCGGTAAGCACGTGGTACAAGTACGGACGTATTCGGATAATTCGATGACCGTATTTACTGCCAACATATCCAGGGATCTCTTGGGTCGTCGCTTCCAAAGATTCACCGATGACAGTTGATTTAATTAGAATTAATCTGGGATTAATTAAGAGAGATAATTAATCTGGGATGAATAAAAGAGAGAAAAATTAATTTGGGATTAATTATGTATTATTTAATCTGGGATAATATGTTCGGAAGAGAGAGAACGCGATTATTTAGAATTAATCGGTAAAATAAATTTAATAGCTAAATTTGATTTTTCTATTTAATTTATTCGTATGGGCTAAAATTAATATATCGATATATTAATATGAATTGAATTCATTACGAAATAAAGTTGGACTTTAATGCGAACAAGTGAATTAATTTAGAATTAATTCATAGACGACATTCTAATATATTTTGCGAGGCATCTTATTTAATTAAATTAGATTTAATTATTTAGCGACGAAAGTTCTAATCGGATTAAATGGAACCGAGCCGCGGCAATGTTCGTAGAGACATTTGAATTTTGAATTCAAATGGGGGCCCACATCACTTGGTGTGGGAGGGGTAGTTTGGCATTTATGCCAACCAACCCACCATCCAACTACTTGGAATGGTTTTGGGTGAAACCATTTAACCCAACTACCTTGTTTTAGGTAAAGGGTAAATTGGTTTTACCTAAAACTCTTCTCTCTCTCTCATTTTGGTGTATGGCATCACACAAAACACAAAACTCTAGCATTATTCTCTCAATGGCTGAATATGGTGGCCTTCTTCGCTTTGATTTTGTTGCAAAATCAACAAAGCTAGCACTTGGACAAATCAATTAAGGTGATAGGGAAACTAGACACAAAGCTTGGATCTTGGAGATCTCTTCTCAAAATTTAAAAGCTCAAATCCATTCAATGTAAGTATTTTCGCAACTTATTTTGAATTTATGAACATGTTTTCATGCTTATTAGATCCTTGGCATGTTCTAGGAACACTAACAATGGTATCATGAGCCAATTTTAAGCATGAAAATTTTAGGGTTCTTAAGTCTAAAATTTGGGGCTTTTATGTTTTGAACATGATTCTTTTAAATTGATGCTTTGAGCATGCTTAGATATGATAACTTAGAGTTATGCATGATTAGATTTGAAACAAATCAAAAGAATCAAAAGTTAAAAAAAAGCTCTCTTGGCCGAATATGAAGTGCAGTGGACTGCATGTTTTTGATTTTTTGTAACATGAATTATGGTTTAAATGCATGTTTAAATGTTGATTGTTGGTTTGATTGGATTAGAATCAAAGTCAATAAAGTTTCATGTTAAAATCAAAGAGCATGTTGAGCATGAAATGATAATTTAGGATTCAATTTATGTTGAGCATGAAATAATGATTTTTGGCTTCAATTTGTGTTGAGCATGAATTGATTGGATTAACCATGATTAATTAAGTTAATTGTATTTTGGAAATATTGAGTTTAATTAATTAATCATGGCTAATACACTTTAATTAAAATAATTGTGATATTTGGAATATTATAATTATGTTAATAAGCCTTTAATTATGAATTGGGCTAAAAGTGGTGTATTTGGGCTTAATGGGCTTGGTTTGAAAAAGTTTGGTTTTGGACTTTTGGATTGGATCCAATTGGGCCCAAAACCATTCCATAAAGTCCAAATACATCACTTGGCTCTTTAAAGAATTTATTAGGCCTAATGGGGCTAAATTGATTTGTTGGCAATAAGGTGATTCCTATTGGGCCTTGGCATTTTGGGTTTGATCCATTATGGCCAAAGCCCATGCCTTAAGAATCAATTAAAAGCCCATTGGAATTTAATTGAAATGACATTGGATGTTATTCGGCCTTTGAACCCATTAAGATTGGGATTTGAAATCCAAGTCTTTAAGGCTTATAAGTAAATGTATTATATTTAATTTGGAATTAGTATTGAATACAAATAAATTGGATTTAAAGTTGTAGTTCAATATAATTCAACAATACTTACTTTGAGTATTTATTCTTAAACGAGTTTGACTCGCGCAAATCAAATCGTTTGTTGGAACATTGGATGATCATTAATTCAAAGATTAATTAATTGGATTAGATTGATTGAATAACATGATTTGTATGATTACATGAATGTGTGTGTATGAATAATGTATATCGGATGGATATTAGAAGGGCGAGGGCAATTTTTGGAAGTTGTAATAAATTTAGAATTTATTTAAATTGGACTGCGTGTCCAGCCTTATAACCTCTTTCTCTCTTGTATTTCTCTTCTCACCTATTCCCCTCAATGTAAATGAGGTTTCTTTATTGTATTAAGTAATTGGGTAGAAGTTAGAATAGTTCTAGCCGGGGAGAGGAAATGGAGTGATTTTGAGTTCTAGGAACAATTTGTGAGATGTTCATCCACATATCATTATTAATTTATTTATTTATACGAGCTTTA
This sequence comes from Zanthoxylum bungeanum, assembly GCA_019454045.1. Lineage (NCBI taxonomy): Eukaryota > Viridiplantae > Streptophyta > Magnoliopsida > Sapindales > Rutaceae > Zanthoxylum > Zanthoxylum bungeanum. Next base: position 51,810 of record SKCR01018959.1, read on the forward strand.
TTATGTATTTAGAATGCATGTTTAAGGTGTATGATGATGAGACCTAATCAAAGATAATAAAAATTGGTTGCTAATTTGCACGCGAAAAACCCGTCAAAAACATATTAAGCGTTTTTCCTTCCGTTAAGTGATTCTTACTCAAGATCCAAGTTGGCATTGGTTTTTGTTGGCCAAAGTCAAGACTTTGTCTTGCGGATGTTTTGAATCATGAGAGTTTTGTTCCATATCGGTGTCTTGTCCAAGTCGTGAGTTGTTGCCCAAAGTCAAGATCACTTCTTGTCCATCGACATTGATTATGAAGCTTTC
>SKCR01018960.1:0-56425 GCA_019454045.1 Zanthoxylum bungeanum
CCAGGTTTCTCTTTCCTAAAGATTTGGGGATGCTGGGCATATGTTAGACGTTTGGAAGGTACCAAACTTGAACCCAAATCTGATAAATGCCTTTTCGTTGTTGGATATCCTAGGGAAACCAAAGGATATTACTTCTATTACCCACAAGAGAACAAAGTATTTGTTGCTCTACATGCGGTTTTCCTTGAGAAGGAATTCCTAAATGCAGTGGTAAGTGGGAGGAAAGTAGAACTCGATGAAGATCGTAGTGATACTGTTCCTGGCAATGAATCAACGACAGAACAAGAACAGACCATCCGTGATGAGTCTGTACCACAAACTTCACATACACAAGGACCGCGTAGGTCGGAGAGAGAACAGTACCTGAGAGGTATGGTTTCCTGATCTCACCTCATATAGATATTAATCTTATTGAGGATAATGAGCCGGCTACGTATGAGGAAGCGATACAAAATATCGATTCCGCTTTATGGCAAGAAGCCATGAAGTCCGAGATGGATTCCATGTACGCCAACCAAGTTTGGACACTGGTTGATGCACCAGAAGGCGTAAAGCCTATTGGATGCAGATGGATCTTCAAGAAGAAGACCGACATGGATGGCAACGTACAAACGCAAGGCTAGGCTTGTAGCAAAGGGGTATCGTCAACAATATGGCATTGATTATGACGAAACCTTCTCACCCGTTGCCATGATTAAATCCATTCGGATAATGCTTGCAATAGCTGCATATTTCGACTTCGAGATATGGCAGATGGACGTTAAAACCGCTTTCCTTAACGGAAACCTTTTGGAGGATGTTTATATGCAACAGCCTGACGGTTTTATCGTACCTAGACTTGCAAACAAGGTTTGTAAGTTAAATCGATCCATTTATGGATTGAAGCAAGAATCACGGTCATGGAATCAGCGTTTTGATGAGATCATAAAAGAATATGATTTCGTGCAAAACGCAGATGACCCTTGTGTATACAAGAAGGTTAGTGGGAGAGCACTTACTTTTATTGTCCTTTATGTCGACGACGTATTGCTTATAGGCAATGACATTCCCATGCTAACGTCGGTGAAAGCTTGGCTTTCATTAAAATTCTCCATGAAAGATCTGGGAGAAGCAGCCTTTATTCTTGGAATAAAGATCTACAGGGATAGATCTAGAAGGCTGCTTGGACTCTCCCAGTACATACATTGATAAAGTGTTGAAGCGATTCAACATGGAACAATCCAAGAGGGATTGGTTCCAGTGGTACGTGGTACCTCTCTGTCTAAGGACATGTGTCCTAAGACTCAGGAAGAGAGAGACCACATGAGTCGGATACCGTTCGCCTCGGCAGTCGGATCGATCATGTATGCCATGATATGTACACGACCTGATGTCTCATATGCTTTGAGCATGTGCAGCCGCTATCAGGCCGATCCAGGTGAAGGTCACTGGATAGCAGTAAAGAATATCCTTAAGTATCTTAAACGAACTAAGGATGCTTTCTTAATTTATGGAGGTGGAGAACTTGCGGTATCTGGGTATACCGATGCAAGTTTCCAAACCGACAAGGATGACTACAAGTCGCAATCCGGGTACATTTTTGCTTGAATAACGGAGCAGTGAGCTGGAAATCTTCCAAGCAAGATACTGTTGCCGATTCAACAACAGAAGCGGAGTACATCGTTGCATCTGAAGCAGCAAAGGAGGCAGTTTGGATCCGAAAGTTCCTATCGGATTAGGAGTAGTTCCGTTAGCAGCTGAGCCCGTTCCATTGTATTGTGACAATAACGGGGCTATAGCACAGGCTAAGGAACCAAGGTCTCATCAACGATCCAAGCATGTTCTTCGACGTTACCATCTGATTCGGGAGATTATACATCGTGGCGATGTAAAAGTCGAGAAGGTCACATCAGATGACAACATTGCAGATCCGCTGACGAAAGCTGTTCTTTAGCAAGTTTTTGAACGACACATACATAGTTCGGGTATTAGATGCTTGAGTGACTGGCTATAGGCCAAGTGGGAGATTGTTAGACATTATGTCCCATAGCGTCACTGTTTGTAAATGATATTGTATTATTGTACAAAATTAACTATGTGATAATGAAATTGCCTTTTGCCATTTTGTAAATATTATTTACTTTGATATATAAATGGCGAAAGTCCATGATTAGTACTGGATTGAGATGATATGAGACAGTATCAATCCATAAAGGTTTAATCATTAAATATCCCTAGCCGTAGTATTATCGAGACTGGACATCGATAATGCGGAATAGACTAGTATTGCGCTTGTGCACGTTGTGAGGGCACAACGGCATAGTTCTCATATATTTAAGTATTGGATACTTATGCAAGTGCGATAGGAGGTTGTGTTTTACCGATGGTACGGAAAACAGCTTCGCTCTGGATAGACCCCGCGGAATCCCATTGGTAGTATGTCTACGTGTCTATGGGAGGCCGCATCAGGGTAGGTGTATATGGTCTTGACCTGAGACTTACATCGCTAGTACTTGCGACAATCGGTAAACTTTAGTTTTGGTGGTTGGGGACCTTGACCGGTTCTGTGTACACCTCTTCTGGGTTTATCGAGAATCGTAGTGTACTGGATGTGATGTCAAGATGGAAGTATCGCTTCAGACATATGGAGGTGATGATCACGCAGGACACAGAACTAGTACTCTATAAAAGGTTGCAACCGTCGGGACAATATGACAAGGTCAGGATTGTCCGATTTAAAGAGACTAGTTGCTTGATGTCCGATATATGTTTCGTACGGGGCAGACACATCTCCAGCCCCAGGCCTAGCATGTGATCATCCGATACTGGATCGATGTACGCAATACTACGGTATACTACGCTTGATATAGATCTTATATTCCTATAAGAATATTTCTGGAGAATTGGGTAGGCATGGCGCTTTGCTAGAAGCCAACCTTGTCTTGTGAATCGGTAAGAACGTAGTACGAGGTACGTGCGTGTTCGGATTATCCGACGACCGTGTTTACTGCCAACATATCCGGAGATCTCTTAGGTCGCTTCCTGAAGATTCACCTATGATATTTGATTCGAACTTAATTAATCTCGGATTAATTGCGGAGAAACTTTATCTCGGATAAAGTGCCTTATTTAGAGAGAGAGAACGATTAATTTGGAATTAATCGGTAAAATTATTATATTCGATATAATAATCGAAATTTGATTTCGACGCGAAATTAAAATTAGATTTTAATTCGGGCATACGAGTTAATTTAGAATTAATTCGTTAGCGACGTAAATAATAATTTCGCTAGGCGCGATTATTTATTTAAATTCGATTTAAATAACGTCGCGACGTAAGTTCGGTATTTCGGAAATATCGAACCCGAACGCGTGAGTGCACGTGGGCCCACTTTCATTTGGAAACGTGTGGGGCCCACATGACACATGTCATTATATGCATTATTTTATTGATGATGCATTGCATGGTGATAGTGTATTTTACACTCAAATGTTATGCATGGAATTTGAGTGTTGGACACTCTAAGCCTTTGCATGGCTTGTGTCATAGATTTATTATTATTTAATAAATATTATGGCATAAATATAAATTGATTTTTGGTATCAAAATCAATTAAGAAATCTCTCTCTCTCTCTCTCACTCTTGGCCGAACCTGAAACAGTTTTTGCTCTCCTTCTTCTTCAATTTTGGTTGCCAAAAACTTGAAGAAGGGTTGTTGTTTGGAACATGCAAGGCTAGCACCTTCAAGGGATCAAAAGAGGTGATAGGAAACCATCATAGAGCAAGGAATACACAAAGTTTGGTGCTTTCTTCTTCTTGTCTTCCTTGGCCGAACCTAATCTACCTTGGAGCTTCCATTTGGTTTGATTTTTCTTCATCAACATTGCATTGTAAGTATGATTCCGCCATACTTCATGTTTATATATATTCATTGTTGTATTTCATGTATGCTTAATCTTCCTTGGGACATATTATAGAATCCAACATAATGGTGAGATCCTAGAACATTTAAAGCAAGTAAAAATCAACTTTACTTTGTTACATGTGATCAAACAGGTTCCCACATATGCGAAGGTTTTAAAGGATCTATGCGACATGAAGAGAAAGCATCATGTGAAGAAGACTGTATTTTTTGGCAAAGCAAGCAAGTGTAGTAGTTTACCAGAGGGCCCCACCAAAATACAAAGATCTGGGATGCCTCACTATTGATTGCCACATTGTCACATATGAGTTTGGTCAAGCTTTATTAGATTTAGGTGCTAGTGTTAATCTCATGCCACATTGTCACAAGATGTATAAATGATAAAAGGTCCTTATGATTAGTTTCGGATTGAGATGATATGAGACAGTATCAATCCACGAAGGTTTAATCATTAAATATCCCTAGTCGTAGTATTATCGAGATTGGACATTGATAATGCGGAATAAACTAGTACTACACTTGTGCGCGTTGTGGGAGCATAACGGTATAGTTCTCATATATTTTGGTATAGGATACTAATGCAAGTGTAATAGGAGGTTGTGTTTATCGATGGTATGACTATGTGTCTATGGAAGTCCGAATCAGGGTAGGTGTATTTGGTCTTAACCTGAGACTTGCACTGCTAATACTTGCGACAATCAATATACTTTGGTTTTGGTCGTCCAGGGCTTTAATAGGTTCTATGTACGCCTCTTCTGGGTATATTGAGAATCGTAGTGTATGGGTGTGATGTCAAGACAGAAGTATCACTCCAGTCATAATGGAGATGATGATCACGTAGGATACGGAACTGGTTTTCTTTTATGCTGTAGCTATCGGGAGATTATGACTAGGTCATGTTTATCTAATTATAGAGACTTGTTACCAGAGATCCGATATGTGCTTCGTACGGGGCAGACACAAATTCCAGCCCTAGGCCTTGCACGTGACATCCGATACTAGATCGTAATACGCAATACTACGTATACTACGCATGATATAGATCACATATTCCAATAAGAATATTTCTAGAGAATTGGGTAGGCACGGTGCTTTGCTAGAATCCAACCATGTCTTGTAAATCGGTAAAAACGTAGTACTAGGTACGTACATGTTCGGATAGTCCGACGACCGGATTTACTGCCAACATATCCGAGGATCACATGGGTCGCTTCCCGAAGATTCACCGATGACGTATGACTCACACTTTATTAATCTGGGATTAATTAGATGAGAGATAAAATTAATCTGGGATTATTTACGGAGATATTTTATCTGGGATAAAATATTATTTAAAGAGAGGAGAACGATTAATTTGGAATTAATCGATAAAATAATATATTCGATATATTAAACGAAATTGGATTTTGACACGGAATTAAAATTAGATTTTAATTCGGGCGAACTAGTTAATTTAGAATTAATTCGTCAGCAACATGAATAGTAATTTTGCTAGGCAAAATTATTTAATTGAATTTGATTTAATTACGTCGCAACGGAAAATTTGTTAATTCGGAATTAGCGAACCCGAGCCCGGGAGTGTTTGCGGGCCCACTCGCATTTCGAATTTAAGTGCAGCCCACAAGTCACATCTTGCGTCAAATCACTAGTCAATCAAGTGATGGAAGTCACATCACTTTGAGTGTTGTGATGTCTAGTCACTTTTGATGTGAATAGTGATGGTGGTGGTTGGAAGGCATTAATCAAAATTTTGGTTGACCTTTTTGAAAGGTAAATACCAAATTTTTGGAAATAAATTACTTGGTAATTGTTTTTGAAAACCAACACACTTAACACATTTCTCTCTCTCTCTCTCATTCTCTCATTCTTGACCAAGGGCCATCTTCTTCCCTTTTGTTTCCACAAAACCGAGAGTTGAAGAAGAAGCTTAAGAAATTATGTGGAAAAATTTCAAAGTGCTAGCACATTATAGGAGTCTCACAAAAGTGATAGGGAAACCTACACATGGGCATGGAGTCCACATACCAAGCTTGGAGCTTGAAGAACACAAATGGTGCACACAAGAGGACAAAGCCGAGACCTTCATCAAGGAGCAAAAGTTTTTGTGTTCGATGCATCGCAAATCTGATCATTGTAAGTATGATTCCGCCATTCTTCTTTGATTATTCGCACATATTTTTTCATTGCTTGAATCGATCCCGGGACTATAGTAGAAACCCAACAATGGTATATTGAGCCATTTTGAGCATGAAATTGAAATTAGGGTGAAATTGGGCAAAATTTATTTGAGCATGTTTGAGTGAAATTGATTGTTTGAGTATGCTTAAATTATGATAACATAGTGTTATGCATGATCAATTTGATGAAAATTGGATTGGATCAAATTTTCCCCAATATATCTGGGGAAAATTTATGCATGATCAAATTATGATAACATAGTGTCAGTCGATTAGATTTACTGCCAACATATCCGGGGATCTCATGGGTCGCTTCCCGAAGATTCGTCGATGACGTATGACTCGTACTTTATTATTCTAAGATTAATTAGATGAGAGAGAAAATTAATCTAGGATTAATTACGGAGATATTTTATCTGGGATAAAATATTATTTAAAAGAGAGAGAACGATTAATTTGGAATTAATCGATAAAATAATATATTCGATATATTAAACGAAATTGTATTTCGACGCGGAATTAAAATTAGATTTTAATTCGGGCGAACGAGTTAATTTAGAATTAATTCGTCAGCGACGTGAATAGTAATTTTGCTAGGCAAAATTATTTAATTGAATCTGATTTAATTACGTCGCAGCGGAAAATTTGTTAATTCGGAATTAGCGAACATGAGCCCGGGAGTGTTTGCGGGCCCACTCGCATTTCGAATTCAAGTGCGGCCCACAAGTCACATCTAGCGTCAAATCACTAGTCAATCAAGTGATGGAAGTCACATCACTTTGAGTGATGTGATGTCTAGTCACTTTTGATGTGAATAGTGATGGTGGTGGTTGGAAGGCATTAATTGCCTTTTGGCTCCAAATTTTGGTTGACCTTTTTGAAAGGTAAATACCAAATTTTTGGAAATAAATTACTTGTAATTGTTTTTGAAAACCAACACACTTAACACATTTCTCTCTCTCTCTCTCATTCTCTCATTCTTGACAAGGGCCATCTTCTTCCCTTTTGTTTCCACAAAACCGAGAGTTGAAGAAGAAGCTTAAGAAATTATGTGGAAAAATTTCAAAGTGCTAGCACATTATAGGAGTCTCACAAAAGTGATAGGGAAACCTACACATGGGCATGGAGTCCACATACCAAGCTTGGAGCTTGAAGAACACAAATGGTGCACACAAGAGGACAAAGCCGAGACCTTCATCAAGGGAGCAAAAGTTTTTGTGTTCGATGCATCGCAAATCTGATCATTGTAAGTATGATTCCGCCATTCTTCTTTGATTATTCGCACATATTTTTTCATTGCTTGAATCGATCCCGGGACTATAGTAGAAACCCAACAATGGTATATTGAGCCATTTTGAGCATGAAATTGAAATTAGGGTGAAATTGGGCAAAATTTATTTGAGCATGTTTGAGTGAAATTGATTGTTTGAGTATGCTTAAATTATGATAACATAGTGTTATGCATGATCAATTTGATGAAATTGGATTGGATCAAATTTTCCCCAATATATCTGGGGAAAATTTATGCATGATCAAATTATGATAACATAGTGTCAGTCGATTAGATTTACTGCCAACATATCCGGGGATCTCATGGTCGCTTCCCGAAGATTCGTCGATGACGTATGACTCGTACTTTATTATTCTAAGATTAATTAGATGAGAGAGAAAATTAATCTAGGATTAATTACGGAGATATTTTATCTGGGATAAAATATTATTTAAAAGAGAGAGAACGATTAATTTGGAATTAATCGATAAAATAATATATTCGATATATTAAACGAAATTGTATTTCGACGCGGAATTAAAATTAGATTTTAATTCGGGCGAACGAGTTAATTTAGAATTAATTCGTCAGCGACGTGAATAGTAATTTTGCTAGGCAAAATTATTTAATTGAATCTGATTTAATTACGTCGCAGCGGAAAATTTGTTAATTCGGAATTAGCGAACATGAGCCCGGGAGTGTTTGCGGGCCCACTCGCATTTCGAATTCAAGTGCGGCCCACAAGTCACATCTAGCGTCAAATCACTAGTCAATCAAGTGATGGAAGTCACATCACTTTGAGTGATGTGATGTCTAGTCACTTTTGATGTGAATAGTGATGGTGGTGGTTGGAAGGCATTAATTGCCTTTTGGCTCCAAATTTTGGTTGACCTTTTTGAAAGGTAAATACCAAATTTTTGGAAATAAATTACTTGGTAATTGTTTTTGAAAACCAACACACTTAACACAATTCTCTCTCTCTCTCTTTCTCTCATTCTCGGCCAAGGGCCATCTTCTTCCCTTTTATTTCCACAAAATCGATTGTTGAAGAAGAAGCTTGAGAAATTTTATGGCAAAAATTGAAGGTGCTGGCACACTATAGGAGTCTCACAAAGGTGATAGGGAAACCCACCCATCGGCATGGAGTCCACATACCAAGCTTGGAGCTTGAAGAACACAAATTGTGCACACAAGAGGAGAAAGCCGAGAGCTTCATCAAGGGAGCAAAAGTTTTTATGTTCGACGCATCGCAAATCCGATCATTGTAAGTATGATTCCGCCATTCTTCTTTGAGTATTCGCACATATTTCATTGCTTGAATCGATCTCGGGACTATAGTATAAACCCAACACAACCAAATCTTCAAGGGCAACACATTGTACATGTTGATCATGAAGCTTCTAATGTAAAAAGGGTTAATTCCATAACCACGGGAGTGGTAGATAGATAAATATCCAGGACACCTCCAACATTATAGGTGACCCCAAAGACGTTAGTACAAATACTACTCAGGAAGAACAAGTGCCACATATCCTAGTTAGAGTACCTTTCCCTCAATATCTTAGGTCTACTACGAGAGCTACAGACCCTAATGGTGAGATCCTATAACATTTAAAGCAAGTAAAAATCAATTTTACTTTGTTACATGTGATCAAACAGGTTCCCACATATGCGAAGGTTTTAAAGGATCTATGCGACATGAAGAGAAAGCATCATGTGAAGAAGACTACATTCTTGGCAGAGCAAGCAAGTGCAGTAGTTTACCAGAGGGCCCCACCAAAATACAAAGATCTGGGATGCCCCACTATTGATTGCCACATTATCACATATGAGTTTGGTCAAGCTTTATTAGATTTAGGTGCTAGTGTTAATCTCATGCCATATTCTATCTATATGCATCTAGGACTTGGAGAGATTAAGTCTACATCTGTGGTTTTACAGTTAGTTGATCGCTCTATCAGAACACCGCAGGGAGTAGTTAAAGATGTTTTACTTCAAATTGATAAATTCTACTATCATGTTGATTTCCTAATTTTAGACACTCAATCTGTGGTTAACACTGAGTCAAAAATGCCTCTCATCTTAGGTAGACATTTTTTTGCTACAACTAATGCCTTTATTAATTGTAGGAACGGTCTCATGAAGTTTTCATTTGGAAACATGACACCAGAGGTGAATATCTTTTATGTTGAGAAACAACCACGAGATGATGATGAGTGCCATTATACATGCCAGATATACACAGTCTCACAGGGAACAACCTCTACATAACATGAACCTAGACCTCCCGAACTTGAGCTGATCCTACACAACCGTACAAAGAGGAAAAGAAGAGTTAGTGCTCACCTGAAGAAGATCTATGGAAAGTTAAAAATGGGGTTGAGCCAATTTTACCATATGTGCAGCCTAACATTGCAATCATCAGTAGACCTTGGAGGATTGATGGATACAATATCACGACCAACCAAAATTTCCTTTTCATGCCTTAATCACCAAGGTGATTGCGTCTGGCTGAAGCCGTTAAACTTAGCACTAGCGGGGAGGCAACCCTTCCATCTGTATTTATTTATTTTATTTTTGTCTTTTTCTTTACTTTAGTTTTATTTTATTGGATGCTAATTACATGTTTATTATTTTCATGAGTGTTCACGCAGGTGTTAGCCCAACCTACAGTGCTCGAAATTATTTTGAAGTTTTTAAACTGTAAAACTTATTTCCACCGAGACGATGGAAAATCTATTTTCGTCACGGTGCTTGATGATTTTATGTTTTTGAACGTCTGTGGCGCTTGTATATGTTTCATTTCGGCATGGCGGGGGCACTTGTTATGGTATCCAGTCCCTCAAAAATGGCTGGCCCCTACCTTATCGACATAGTCCCTACATTGTTTGGTCTGTGCACGTGACTGAACAGTGGACGATCGATATGTAATTTCAAACTTTACATTAAAGATTTATTTTTGATTTACAAATATTTTTGTTTTGGGGGAAAAATGATTTCAAAAGAATTTACATTTTGATTTTGATGATTTCGACGACCATTGGTTTATAATATGATACGTTATGATATGTTTCCGTCACGGCGCTCATATATGTTTTTTTATAGTTAATAAATTGATATGATATATTTCTGATGTGATGCTTGTATATAGCTTGTCAAACTACAGTGGTCCGACCCGACCCTCTTTTGGACAGGGGATCGTTTCATTTATCATCCGATCTGTGCGATTCGGGCATTGGGCGCTTGTTTATGTTTCATCCAGTGAGTTATGCTGGATGCTCGATATGGATTATGATGATGGATTTTAAACTGATTTTGTTTACAGTAAATGAGTTTTTCAAATGTATTTTCAAAATAGTTTTGATTGAGATCGTTTATGTTTTCTTTTTGAATAATGACATGAAAGAGAGATTGATATTTCAGACTATCAACATCATAAGAGCATGTAGGATTATTTGTCCACTTCCCTGTGACAATAAATGTATTGTTGATATAAAGAGTATGTTCGATCAATAGTGACGTATGTAGGTTTATGGTTAGTCCAGACTTTTGGGGTATTATGACATTATATGTGCTATGTTGTTAGCCATACAAGGTTGTAGTGTTTGGATAATATGACCCATAGCGTCACTATTTGCACAGATCACACTACAAGAAAAAAGGCTTTTACTGATACTAAATTAGTGTCAGTAAAGGTTTTTACTGACACTATATAAGTGTCAGTGTTGCCGCAGCCAGAAATCACTGACACTAGTTTCTAGTGTCAGTGATTCTTAGTGTCGTAAACGTTAATACTGTAGTATCAGAAAATTATTGACACTATGGTCAGTAATCTCTCACACTATTTTAGTGTCAGTAAATTATTGACACTATATCATCAGTATTTAGTGATACTATAGTGTCAGTAAATTTTGTTACTGCAGTATCAGTATATCGCATATATTTGATTTTTAGTGTCAGTAATTATTGTTACTATAGTATCAATATCCGTCAATATCTTTTAAAATTTAAAAATCGTATTATTTCATTCACATTATATTTCTTATTTTTTGTAATTAAATTAATCATAAAATATATATATATATATATCTATATATATATACCAACTCAATGAAATAAAAACTAAAAAATTACATTTATAAAATTCGCAATATAATAGATTAATCGTATTAATCAATTCAACAGTATCACATGATGAATACAAAACCTCCATAGACAATCTTTAAATTAACATATATATATTTCAAAACTACTCTTAAAGTCCATCAAAATGTCATGCCCCCCACCAAAATTCATGATACTTGTTGAGAAGCCTGCAACAATCCCCCAACAATATGATATCTGGCACAAAATCTGAAATTATAAACCAAATGTTTAGAATTAGATGGACTTCCAAAAAAAATCGATATCTTCATAAATAAAAACATTAAATACATCCAAATAAAAATACAAAATATAACCCTAATCTAATTTTTGTCACATAAAGCACTTATTGACAATAACCATACCAACAACCTAAGAGCATGCATATAAAAAACAAATGGCATCCATAATAACAAGTTGTATCTTTTCATACCGCTACATAATCACCAAAACAATGAGCAAACAGTTTATTTATCTTTAAACTATGCAATAGTTCTTACATATTGATCAAGTGTCGTATTAATAGCTCACCCTACACAGCAATTATAAGTGTATCAGTCATTATACTGACAGCCCAGAAGTTAAAAGAATAAATAAGCAGCCATACCAGTCCTTAAAGCATGTGTGAATATAGAGTAAATTAGCTCCATACCAACACATGAATGCCCGAGTTCTTAATTTTCTTATAAACCTCTGTAGTCCTGTCTACTGCATCACATTCTATGTAGTGTTCAAGTGTGTGGCTTGGGGTGTGTGCGGGTTTGTGCATATAGGCATGCATTTGTTCGGTTAGTTTTTCCTATCTTCTTTTTACTACTCGGTTGAAGGTAAAGAATACCTACTTAAAAGCTCAACATAATAATATTTAATAAATGCAGAATTTATCAATATATAGATATTTAATGCGATATAATATTTAATGCATTGGTGAATTCCTAAAGTGAGATCTTTCAATTGAGGCATCGACATGATATCAATGGATATTTCCTCAATCAGCAATCAAGCACATCTCTATGGTACAATGATAAATACTCTATACATATGACTAACCTTTATTCCAGATGGACTCTCCATGAAACTAAGCTTGTATGTATTAGTGCGAAAACTGTGAAATGAACAACCTTGGCCTGGTAATTGGGGCACCCCCAAGTTTTCCTTTCTCTCTGCACTGCACAAATAAAATATCAAGTAATTACCACTATGAAACCGTATAAACATTACAAAAATTTTGATATCCAAGACTCAATCATAATTCTTTTCTTATATAGTTAAACTTCAGGCTTCCTCCCACCCCTTTCAAATTCCAAGTCCTGTTGTACACCTATACGAGTAAGAGAACCTACCAACCAAGTCAATTGTTAACAAATATTTAATCATAATTCACTCCAGAAGAAAGCAATGAAATCTCCATGAGATACAACAACAAGGCAATCATATAAAAAACTCAATAAAATACTATTTCATTGAACTAAAAGTGAAATTAATTTTAGAACTGAAAGATCGTGAATTGATAAACAAAAGAACATATAAACTCACTGTCGTGAAATTTTCTGCATTGCATAATGTGGACTAGAAAACAAATTCAAGATGTTGTTCATTTCATCTGAACCACATCCCTTCACCACATTATAACCAATTTTCAGCAATCACAGCTCTATTATTCTAACAAAATATTCTTCATACGGTAGAATTCCGAAAATCAAAATTCAGCGGGACTAAGACTTAAATATCTAATTTTACCGTCTCCAAATACACATCCTATTCCAATTCCATATCAAATTCCTAGAAACCTAAGCCTAATCTAAAGCAATAGTACACTTTAGCAAGAGAAACTTCACTATGAAACTGATAAATCTGAGAAAGAAAACAAAATACTTAGTGGGGTCCATTTGGCTGTCAATGACTTGAGGGAGAAGAGGAGACCATCCATAAGAACATTGGCTTGAATACATTAGGTTAAAACAATGAGCAAACAGTTTATTATATCTTTAGTGCTTAGATTCATAAGTTGTTGGTTTTTTTTTTCAGTTTATAAGTTTGAATGCCATGTGGCCATGCACAATCCCAGTAACGTACTAGATAGAAACAAAGGAAAACAATCACCCCAAAACCGGTAACAAACTAATAGAGACAAAAAAATTCCCTATCTTATAGCTTTATGAACTCATCATCTGTATCTGTATCAATATCTTGAAATTTTAATTTCCCATTATTAGTTTTCTTTTCATTTTCATAATCTGAAGTTAAAAAGTTACAAAGCTACAAATTTAGAAATCCAATGAAAAACACTCACCACCTAACTAAAACAACTATAACATAATATCTCAAACTTAAACAAGCTTAGGTTCAAAAACAAAAAACAAGCTCAAACACAACATAAGAGAAACAAATCAATGACCTGTTAAAAACGACGGCCAAAGTATCGAAATTGTTCGGATCCTCCAAAAAAACTTCAATTCAGAAGCTCTCTTAGCAGTGGCAAATCTAACAACAGGCGCCCTCGTCATCCCATCTCTCAACAACATACTAGCGGCCCCACCGGAATCATAGATTGCTTTACACCCTCTATTAGTACTCGCAACCAACACCCTTCAGTGGTCGCCATCGGAACTGAGTATTCAAACCCATCAAGCAACAACGGCCCGGCAATTCCCACCGGTATCTGTACGTATCCCACCAGCATTTCACAGCACTGGCCTAAAATCGACTCGTAATCAAATCCATCCAACGGCAATCCCTGCAACGACCTCCCAGTCATTTTCTGCAAGGCCTCGCGTCGAATCGCAGCCGCTCGTTTGCAATCACCGAGCTTGGATTCGAGCGAGTAAGACGGGATCGCACCGTCGATAACAGATTTAAACCATTTCCTCGTCTTCGACAGAGGACAGAGTTGTAATTATGGGCTCGGGAAGGACTGATTTGGAAATCGGAGCGGGAGGACGGGAGATGATTTCGTTGATTTGTTCGTTATCGTCTTCGAGATCCCACGCGTCAGGAGAGGCGCGTGATATGAACGACTGGACGAAATCAATGCCGAAGAAAGCCAAGGAGGTAGATGAAGGAAGCGATGAGCGAGACAATGGCGGCGATTTCGGAAAGAGTGACCACGTGGAGGGGAGTTGAGTTACGGATCTGTCACGCCAACGGTGAAGCAGATAATACGCAACGGAAAAGAACAGCGTGAAGAAGACGCGTTTAGTTAGGTATAACGGCAGCGCAACGCGTCTGATGCTTTGGCGTCGGTGACGTTGATCGCTTCTCTTTGTTCTCGTGGTGAGAGATTCATATTGAGAGTAAAGAAGGGGAAATAAAGGTGGGAATGAGAGGAACCCTAAGTTATTAAGATTGATTTGGTAACCACGGTTCAGGTTTTGACCCGACAAATACATATATATTTTTATAAACCGCGGTTTAAGGAACAAAAGTCACGATTTGGCCCAGTGGTAAAGCCTTATAATAAAAAAAAATTTATATCAATGGTTACAATTTCGAGTCCAGCAGACTTAAGGAAATAATTTTTTTTTTTTAATTTTTTTACTGATACTAAGGTATCATTAATTACTGACACTAAATTACTGATACTCTAGTGTCAGTAATATATGCGAAAACGTCACTTCCGCGAGGTGTTGTTCGACTCCAGACGACTACGCGTTTTTTTTTTTTATTTCTTACTGATACTATTGTAATAGTAATTACTGACACTAAATCGTTGATACCATAGTGTCAGTAATTATTGATATTTAAGTGAAAAACACGGAATAGGCCCATTTACACGTCGTTTCTGACACTTTTAGCCTAGTGTCACTAACCTTAGTATCAGTAAAGGCCTTTTTTTCTTGTAGTGTCATTGTGTTGTTGTAGCAAATTAACTATGTATAAAGGAAATTGCACTCTCATCATTTGTGATTAGATCACCATAGATATATAAATGAAGAGAGGCCCTATGATTAGTTCCTGGATTGAGATGATATGAGACAGTATCAGTCACGAAGGATTAATCATTAAATATCCCTAGCCGTGTATTATCGAGACTGGACATCGATAATGCGGAATAGGCTAGTATTGCACTTGTGCGCGTTGTGAGGGCACAACGGCATAGTTCTCAATATATATAGTATTTGGATACTTGCAAGTGCGATAGGAGGTCGTGTTTCACGATGGTACGGGAAACAGCTTCGCTCTGGATAGACCTTCGGAATCCCATTGGTATTATGACTAGGTGTCTATGGGAGGCCGAAATCAAGGTAGGTGTGTATAGTCTTAACCTGAGACTACATCGCTAATACTTACGACAATCGGTAAACTTTGGTTTTGGTGGTGGGGGATCTTAACTGGTTCTGTGTTCACCTCTTCTGGGTTTATCAGGAATCGTAGTGTATTGGATGTGATGTCAAGACGGAAGTGTCACCCAGTCATAATGGAGATGATGTCACGCAGGATACGGTATTAGTGCTCTTCAAGTGATGCGCATCCAATCGTGATATTATGACCAGGTCATGAATATCCGATTAAGAGACTAGTTACCAGACATCCGATATGTGTTTCGGACGGGGCAGACACTTATCCAGCCCCAGCCCTAGCACGTGATTATCCGATACTGGCCGATATGCACAATACATTATTACTACGCTTGATACAGATCTAGATATTCTTTATGGATATGTCCGGAGAATTAGGTAGACTTGGTGCTTTGCTAGGAGTCGACCTTGTCTCGTAAATCGGTAGAATGTAGTACTTTGGTACGTACGTGATTCGGATACTCCGACGACCGTATTTACTGCCCGATTATCCGGGGATCTCATGGGTCGCTTCCCGATAATCCACCGATGACGCATAACTCGCACTCTTGAATAATCTGGATTATATAGAAGAGAGAGAAAATTAAATCTAGGATTAATTACGAGATATTTTATCCGGGATAAAATGTCGTCTAAAGAGAGAGACGATTAATTCGGAATTAATCGATGTTAATATTCGATATATTAGACGAAATTAGATTTCGACGTGGAATTAAATTAGATTTTAATTCGGGCAAACGAGTTAATTTAGAATTAATTCGTTAGCGACGTAAATAATAAATTCGGTAGCCGCAATTATTCGATTGAATTAACGTCGCGACGTAAGCCGGTATTTCGGAAAATATCGAACCCGAACGCGTGAGTGCACGTGGGCCCACTTTCATTTGGAACGTGTGGGGCCCACATGACACATGTCATTCTAATGCATTGCATGTAGATAGTGTACATGCACTCAATGTTATTGCATGGAAATTGAGTGTTTGACACTCTAAGCCATTGCATGTTTTGTGTCATAATTTATTATTAATTTAATAAATATTATGGCATAAATATAAATTGATTTTTGGTAAATCATTTTTAACTTAACAAAAAAACTCTTCTTTCTCTCTCTCCTCTCTCTAGCTCTCACGCCCAACTTGAAATGGGGACTTTTTTGAACCAGAAAAACGTGACACAAAAGGGAAGCAAGGGTTGGGTTTTCATGGTGAAAACCGCAAGTGCTAGCACACTACGAGTCTTGCGAAGGTGGTAGGGGGTTCACCCATGAAGCGGGACTCATCCGACGGAGTATGGAGCTTCGTTTTGAGACCCGAAATTCTGTTTTGCAGGGACAGTGGACTGTTGCAGTTTGGGGTGAAGGCAGTGCGTTTTTGGCCTTCATTCGTCTCCAAATCGACATAACCGATCAATGTGAGTATTCCGCTACCTCCGTTGATGTATTCACGCATTATTTCATGTCTTGATTTGATCTTGGGACCTTAGAATAAACCAACAATGGCATCAAGAGCTAATGTTGCAAGCATGAAAAATGTAGGGCTTAAATTTGGGTAAATGTTTGTTGAGCATGATTTGAATAAATTGCTTGTTTGAGTATGCTTATAACATGTTCAAATTCATTTTGGTTGGACTAATTTGATGAAAAATGATTTGGAATTATTTTCCCCAATATTATGCCATGGCCGAATGTGTGATGAATTTTGGGATCTTGGATTTTGATTTTTAATTCATTTGATGAGTTAGAATCGATTAGGTTGACGTTAATTTGAATCGAATTGGATTGGATTTCGAATTGGACAAAAACCCCAAAATTCTATGTTGGCCGAATTGGATATGCCCTAATGTTGTCTTGGAATTTTGGTTTTGTGACATTGGATGTTATAAAATCAAATTGGATGGTGATTTGATGTCGATTGTAGGTTCGATTGGATCGAAACCAAATCGACACAAAATCCCTCCTTGGCCGAGAGCATGAAAGCATGTAAATGGGTTTGATTTTTCATTATGTGTGTTTGACATGTAATAATGAATTAAGTATGATTAATTGGACTAATTTAGTGTTTTGGAAATGTTGATTTAGTTGATTAATCATATAATGCACTTTTGGTAATTAAATGTGAAAATTGGATTTTTGGATTTAATCAATTGGGCCTAATTTTGGAAATTAGAATTTAAAGTTGTAATTGGGCCTATTGGGCTTGATTTATCAAGTTTGGTTTAGGCCAAGTGGATTGGATCCAATTGGGCCCAAAACCTTAACCATAAAGCCCAATTGCGGCTAATGAACCTTTAATGTTCAATTGGGGCTAATGGGCCAATATTGATTTATGGGCTTATGGGGTAAATCCCGGATTGGACTTTGGTTATCGGTTTGACCCGAGTTGACCAAAAGTCCACGCCTTAAGAAATCAATCAAAAGCCCATTGGACTTTAATTGAATTGACGTTGGACGTTAATCGGTCTTTGAGACGCGTTACGATTAGATTTGGAATTTAAATCGTAAAAGGTTTATTAAATAAAGTGTAATATTTAATTTGGAATTAAATAGTGGATTAGTATTAAATACATGTTAAATTAGATTTAATGATGTAGTTTAATTTAATTCATGAATTCGTACTTTGAGTACTTATTCACAAAAACGAGTTTGACTCGAACAAAATCAAATCGTTGTTTGAACATTGGATGATCACTTAATTATCAGATTAATTAATTTTGATTGATTGATTGATAGCATGCTTATGTGTGTGAATACGTGGTTGTGTTGAATGAATAATGTATATCGGATGGATATTAGTCGGGTGGGCAATTTTAGAAATTGTTGTAATAAATTCGATTTATTAAATTGGACTCGCGTGTCCAGCCTTATCACCTTCTTTCTCTTTGTATTCTCTTCTCACCTATTCCCCTCTATATATATGAGGTTTCTTTAGAAGTGTAGTGTAACGGGTAGAAGTAGTACAAGTGCTAGCTTGAGTGAGAAAGGGAGAGATTTGATCTAGGATCAATGTGTTAAGTATCCATCCGCATATCATATTATTTTATTTCATACTCGCTTTATTATGTATTTAGAATGCATGTTTAAGGGTGTATGATGATGAGACCTTAACAAAGATAATTAATTGGTAGCCAATTTGCACGCGAAAATCCCTCAATCTATATTAAGCAAATATCCTTCCATTGAATGATTCTTGTTCAAGATCCGAAGTTGGCATTGGTTTGTTTTTTACCAAAGTCAAGACCTTTGTCAATCAAGGATGTACTTGAATCATGAGAGTTTTGTTGCATATCGGTGTCTTGTCCAAATCGTGATTTTTATTGGCCAAAGTCAGATCACTTTTTGTCCAATGACATTGATTACGAAACTTTCCTCGTCAATGGGTCATGCTTAACTGGAATCATTAGGTTTGTTTTTGGCCAAAGCCATGGCCTAGATGATTCGGAGGATATGGTTAGGAAAATGTATTGGATACATTGACATTATACATATGTTTCGGACTTGGATGTCCACCTAACCGGATCTAGGAATTGGATGAGATCCAATTGATCTGTGAGATCTACCTAGTTAAATAGCATACAGCTTTTTATTGGCCAAAGTCAGGGTTGTGTGTTATTTAATAGGATCCTAGCCACTAGGAAACACGGTTTCCCGAGTACTCCACAGAGGGTTAGAGACTCGACGAAAAATAGTGGGAGGCAAGTATTGAATTTGCAACATTCGTTCGAATACTCGCTAAACACGCTCATTTTTATTTTACTGTCATAGTATATTAAAAGTATTAGTTGGACTAATATTTTATGTTGTTTTAAATTATATATATAGTTGGACTATATACAAACTCATTCAATATATAGTTGATTTTATAATTGGATTATAGTAATCAATATAATTGAATTAAATGATAGTTGATTTTATAATGGGATTATAGTAATCAATATTAAAATTATAGTTGATTTTATAATTGGATTATAGTAATCAATATAATTGAATTAAATGATAGTTGATTTTATAATGGGATTATAGTAATCAATATTAAAATTATAGTTGATTAAATATTGGATTATTGTAATCATTATAATAAATAGTACCTTAATAATTTGATTAAATAGTTGGACTATAAAATCAAGTAAAGAATTGAAAAGGTTGAATATTTAAAATATATAATCCTTGGATTAAATGTTTTAAATGATTTAATTTTCAATTGGGAATTAATAATAGGTTAATTTATTTGATAAAATAACTTATTTATACTAAGCCCATAATTAAGCAAATAGTAGAGCATAAAGTCTTTGGAAGATTTATGTGATGATGACTTTAGTGCTTAATTAATATACTTACAATAAATCTATCTTTAGATTTAAAAGTATTAAAATTGCAATTAATAATTCTTGGAGAATTAATTGACTATTCTAGTGGAGAAAAGTCAAAGTTTGCAATTAGGGCATGTAGCACAAGGTGCACATCGTTTCGATATTCCGAAACCCAAGGCTTGGCCAAAGGTTTGTGAAATATTGAAAAGGATAATTGACATATCTCAAAGTGACTACCATTTGGATATGGAAGACACGAAGGAATTAAAGAAAGGGCGAGACTCTAACTTTAAAAATATTTGTCAAAGTTATGTTCACAACTAGTATTAAAATTAGATTTTAAATACTTAGTGTGTGGTACATAAAATATATGTATTGACGTTCAGAATCCGCTGTGAGCTGGATACTGGCTTCAAGCCGAGATTTCTCTGCAAATCGGAAAACGGGACGAAAGTCGCTGTTTCGACCGCAGATACCTAAATTTAGGAACTACCATTTGGGTATGTACTTAAATTAGGAAATGTTATAATGTAACTAGTTAGACTAGAGACATTATCTCTATATCAGTGTTTAATCCGATGCGGATAAAACCTTTATATTCTAAAACACTAAAGTGTTTCATTATGTAAAGATGATACTGAGACAAATACATTAGATGTAAATAACATAATTTATATTTTGAATATAAATAAAATCTCAAACATATAAATGACAAATAAATAGCTCAAATTGATTTGATCAATAGAGACTTATTTGTGGCATTGTTGTCTGGGACACAATTAAACAAGACTCGTATATCCACACTTTTGAAGAGTGGGTACTAGGACTGATTTGACTATTCAAATAAGGTCTACGAATCTAGTTTACTAGGTAAAGTACCTAAAATACTATTTACTAGGTAATAGTGTAAAGGCCACCGATCTGAAACCCTATTCATTGTGGTGAAGTAAGTGGGCCCATATCTAGCTTGGCTAGATGTGTACATGAATATTTCGTGACCTTAACGGATGTGGCATCACGTTATGGTTATGTGTTCTTTTGAAGAACACAAATACGAAACTTTGAGTTTCGACACGAAGTATACAAACAGATCGGCTGTAGTATTATGCCGCTGCGGTAACCGTATTGGTAAATACTTAAGCAGTAAGTTTCATACGTACATGAAAGAGTACGGTATTCTTTCATATGAGGACTCCTCCCGAGACACGTCAATTGACGGTGTGTCAGAACTAAAAACCAAGTTTTGTTGGACATGATTAGGTTTTTCGCGAGTCGCTCTGAGCTACTGTTTCCTTCAACAGATATGTATTAACAGTGCAAAACTTATTTAGAATAAGGTTCCATGTAAATCTGTTTGACAGATATCATATAGGATATGAACAGGAAAGAAACGAGGTTTCTCATTCCTGATAATTTGGGTATGCTAGGCATACGTTTGGATGATACCAAACTAGGACCCAAATTGGATAAGTGCCAATATAGGTTATCCTAAGGGAAACCATAAGTATAGTACTTATAAATCTCACATGAGAACAATGTGATTGTTGCTCACCATGCGGTTTTTTCCTAAGAGGAATACCGATATGCAGTGGTCAGTGGGAGGATAGTGATACTCGATGAAAATCGGAGTAATACTGTTCAAAGCACGAAGTCCTTAATGGAACACAAATAGTTCATCTATGATGAATCTGTACCATTAATCTTCAAATACACAAGAAACCGCGTAGATGAGAGAGAGTCAGAAAACAACCTGGGGTATGGGTTTCTGATCTCACCTCATAAAGATGTTAATCTTTTAAGGTACACCAACTGATTACGTATGAGGAAGTGATACGAGGTATCGACTCCCTATTATGGCAAAGTGCCATGAGTCCAAAATGGATTCCATGTTTAACAACTATTTTGGATACTAGTTGTTGTACCACGAGGCATTGTGCCTATGGTACATTAAACGTCTTCAAGGAAGACATACATGGAAGGCAACATACCAACGTACAAAGCTGGGCTTTTGACATAAAGGTATCGTTATCAACATTGTGTTAATAACGGTTCAACCTTTTACCTGTTGCCATGGTAAATCCATTTTGAAGATGCTTGTTGATAACTGCATATTTCATTTATGAAATGTGTCAGTTACAGATCAAAATCGCTTTCTTGAAAAGGAAACCTTTTGGAGGATGCTTTCACATCCTGACGATTTTGTATAACCGACAAACAAGGTTTGCCGGTTATTCGATCCATGTTTGGATTGAAGCAAGCATAAGGTTCTTGGAACTGACGTTTTGAAATAATCATAATAGTTTATGATTTGACTCAAAATGAAATAATTCTTGTGTATATAAGAAGGTTAGTGGGAGAGGGCACTGACAATGAAATTCCCATAAAACAATTGGTGAAAGCTTGGCTTTCATGGATATTCTTTCAGTAGAAATTCTCCGTAGAATTCTGGGAAGTAACAACCTTTATTCAAGGAATAAAGATCTACGGGGATAGATTTGGAGTTGTTAACACTCTCTGGGAAATTGTACATTTAAAATGTACTTGTATTGGTGTCTCATACGCTTCGAGCATATGGAGTCACAATCAGGTCAATCCAAGTGATAGTCACTGGATTGAAGTTAAGGACATCTGTTAGTATCTTAGAGAACTAAAGATGTTGTCTTAAACTATGGAGAAGGAGAACTTGAAGTGACTGGGATCACTACTGCAAGTTTCCGAACAATTAAATACTACGGTACTATAAAGTTTGAACACTGGGACAGTGAGCTGGAAATCTTCCGAGCAAGATAACTGTTGCCGAATTAACAACAAATGCGGATTATTGCTGCAGCTGAGGCAGCAATAGAAGCCATTTGGATCGATAATAAATCTAATTAGATTAGATATAATTCTGTTAGCAGCTGAGCTAGGCGTCAGCACAGGCTAAAGAATTAAAGGTCTCATCGACGATCCAGATATATACTTCTATATCATCTGATTCGTTCGGATCATACATCGTGGCGATGTGATGATCGTGTAAATCGCGTCAGACGATAATTAAGCAAATCCGCTGACGAAAACCTTTCCTCAGCAATTTGAGCGAATAGTACATAGTTCGGGTGTTAGACACTCGAGTGACTGGCTATGTGCCAAGTGGGAGATTGTTGGATAATATGACCCATAGCGTCACTATTTGCACAGATCATTGTGTTGTTGTAGCAAATTAACTATGTAATAAGGAAATTGTACTCTCATCATTTGTGATTAGATCACCATAGATATATAAATGAAGAGAGGTCCCTATGATTAGTTCCTGGATTGAGATGATATGAGACAGTATCAGTCCACGAAGGATTAATCATTAAATATCCCTAGCCGTAGTATTATCGAGACTGGACATCGATAATGCGGAATAGGCTAGTATTGCACTTGTGCGCGTTGTGAGGGCACAACGGCATAGTTCTCATATATATAAGTATTGGATACTTGTGCAAGTGCGATAGGAGGTCGTGTTTCACCGATGGTACGGGAAACAGCTTCGCTCTGGATAGACCCTTCGGAATCCCATTGGTATTATGACTAGGTGTCTATGGGAGGCCGAAATCAAGGTAGGTGTGTATAGTCTTAACCTGAGACTTACATCGCTAATACTTACGAAAATCGGTAAACTTTGGTTTTGGTGGTGGGGGATCTTAACTGGTTCTGTGTTCACCTCTTCTGGGTTTATCAGGAATCGTAGTGTATTGGATGTGATGTCAAGACGGAAGTGTCACTCCAGTCATAATGGAGATGATGTCACGCAGGATACGGTATTAGTGCTCTTCAAGTGATGCGCATCCAATCGTGATATTATGACCAGGTCATGAATATCCGATTATAGAGACTAGTTACCAGACATCCGATATGTGTTTCGGACGGGGCAGACACATATCCAGCCCCAGCCCTAGCACGTGATTATCCGATACTGGGCCGATATGCACAATACATTAGTATACTACGCTTGATACAGATCTAGATATTCTTTAATGGATATGTCCGGAGAATTAGGTAGACTTGGTGCTTTGCTAGGAGTCGACCTTGTCTCGTAAATCGGTAGAACGTAGTACTTGGTACGTACGTGATTCGGATACTCCGACGACCGTATTTACTGCCAGATTATCCGGGGATCTCATGGGTCGCTTTCCGATAATCCACTGATGACGCATAACTCGCACTCTTGAATAATCTGGGATTATATAGAAGAGAGAGAAAATTAATCTAGGATTAATTACGGAGATATTTTATCCGGGATAAAATGTCGTCTAAAGAGAGAGAACGATTAATTCGGAATTAATCGATGTATTAATATATTCGATATATTAGACGAAATTAGATTTCGACGCGGAATTAAAATAGATTTTAATTCGGGCAAACGAGTTAATTTAGAATTAATTCGTTAGGGACGTAAATAATAATTTCGGTAGCCGCAATTATTCGATTGAATTAACGTCGCGACGTAAGCTCGGTATTTCGGAAAATATCGAACCCGAACGCGTGAGTGCACGTGGGCCCACTTTCATTTGGAAACGTATGGGGCCCACATGACACATGTCATTCTAATGCATTGCATGTAGATAGTGTACAATGCACTCAATGTTATTGCATGGAAATTGAGTGTTTGACACTCTAAGCCATTGCATGTTTTGTGTCATAATTTTATTATTAATTTAATAAATATTATGGCATAAATATAAATTGATTTTTGGTAAATCATTTTTAACTTGACAAAAAAACTTCTTCTCTCTCAATTTTCTCTCTTCTCTCACGCCCAAAGCTTGAAATGGGGACTGGTTTTGAACCAGAAAAATGTGACACAAAAGGGAAGCAAGGGTTGGGTTTTCATGGTGAAAACCGCAAGTGCTAGCACACTACGAGTCTTGCAAAGGTGGTAAGGAGGTTCACCCATGAGGCGGGACTCATCCGACGGAGTATGGAGCTTCGTTTTGAGACCCGAAATTCTGTTTTGCAGGGACAGTGGACTGTTGCAGTTTGGGGTGAAGGGCAGTGCGTTTTGGCCTTCATTCGTCTCCAAATCGACATAACCGATCAATGTGAGTATTCCGCTACCTCCGTTGATGTATTCACGCATTATTTCATGTCTTGATTTGATCTTGGGACCTTAGAATAAACCAACAGTATGTGCGATCAGATATGTACATATGTAAACTTTGATATTGATGTTGTTTACATATATGATATAGAATGACATGATGTGAAATGAATGAGTTCCGTTAAATAGATATATGAAATTCGTGTTAAGTTTCGATTTTGATACTGTATTGGATTGCTTGTAAAGAACATGTGATATGTTCATTGTTTCGGATAATGTGTGTGATTGGCTGTATAGAGTCTGTGTTTGACTTTCTTTTTTTTGTTGATGGATGAATTTGAAATGGTTGAGCAAGTTCCTATGAATGAATATGGATTGAAATGACATGTTTGATTTGATTCTCGCACGAACTGTTTGATTCGATGTGTTTTGTTTTGAAATAGCATGAGTTGTAGTGATGTATGAAATATGTGACTTTTGAGACTGTGTAAAGTGAGAGGATTCCCGAATACAGATAAGATTATAACGTACGTATTTTTGGTTCCGAATGATTAGACATAAGAACGGAGAAAATTTAAGGGTGAAATTTTTATAACGAGGGGAAGATGTAATATCCCGAATTTTTTGGAACAGTGCAGAAAATTTCCGAATTAAAGTTAAGGACTTAGAATGGGATGATAATAAAAAATCGGAGTTTATATGATAAAAAATAGATGAAATATGTTAAAGTGAAGATTCGTCGAGTTGGAAAATGCATGGTTTCAAGAACCAGTTATGCCATTTCTTATTTTATCGTTATACGCATAAAAGTTTGTTGTTTCGACTATAATGATAGAAAATAAACAACTTACGTGTTGAACACTTTTTGAAATTTACATCTGAATGGCTTTAAAAATGTAAATTTCTATGAAGGCCCCATGATAGGTACCTAACTATAATTTTCGGGGGTCATATTTTAATTTTCCAGAACTTTTGTATAAATACCCTGAAATTTCCATTATTTTCAAAAAGAAGCATAACCCCCCTTAGCCTTCAAACGACCCAACCGTCTCAAACTGAACCAGCGACGGCCTGGTAGCACCGGTGGCCAACCGGCCATGGCTGACCGTCGCGACACCGCCAGAGGAAGCGTCGGCCACCCTGCGTCTAATGGTGGCAGACGACAATGTCAGAAATTAGGGAGAAAATAAGTGAGTTTGGGTTTCTCATTCCCAGCTCGTCGGTTCATTTCACGGCCAAAACCACTCGTCAAATCGAAGCTCCATACTATAAGATGACGGTGATGATTTTTTCGATCCGTGCTCAGTTGCACTTGAAATAAGGGAGGAAGATATAGATGAATAGTGACCCACAGTGAGCAGTAGCTCCGATCAGAATTCCATCGATTCCAGCGCGTTCGTGGGATCGTTTGCAATCCATATATGCCCTCAAAATCTCGATAAGATCTCCTGATAAAAAGTCGCTAATATCAAGATTTCGCTAAATGTTCTGATATATCCAGTAGCTTTGTAGAGTATAGTATTGATATAAATTGAATTGTTTGAGTATTAGTATATTGAATATGAGCATTTAATAGAATGTGAGTGAAAACGGAATGAGTTTGATCGATCCGATAGAATATGTAAGTTTTCGATAAAAGTGGATTTTTGCATATAAATATGTATTTTGGTTTTGATGATAGTTACGAGTTATTTATGATATTACGAATATGTTTGGATAAATCCAGGTAGGTTCGGAGGGTTCGGGACCCTTCCGTGGTGTTTACAAAAGATTTTTCGGAAAAGTTTTTCAAAATATACGTAAACCGAGAATTTAAGTTAACTGACCATTGGGTTAGTTTATAATGATGTTTTAAGTGTAATGGAACAGAAAAAATTGAAAACTGACTTGATTTGGTTGTTCCGAAAAGATCTGTGATTTTATCGTAGTTTAGTTGAGAACTCCGTAAGTCTTATTTCTGACGGTATTTCACCATTTATTTTGACAGATGTGACTAGTACCTGAAGTGCTCGCGAAGCCAGGTAAGTAACCTATGCAATGCGTTCTCAAACCGTTCTTTTCGTGCTATATATATATATATAGACAATTGAATAGTCTATGATAGTAGATGGGTTTGAGAAAGGACTTCGAGCTCAGGTATATTTGAGATAGTGGGCCATCATAGGTAAGAAACTCTCTTTATTGTTATAATATAAAGTGAAATGTTTAATGATGTTGATGTCTATTGATGCGTGTGAGTGTTTGAATATTAATAGTATGTCTATATATATGTAAATGAATGGGTAAATGAATAACCATTGATACATGTATTTGAATATGTATATGATGATAAGCTACGGACAA
The DNA here is from genome assembly GCA_019454045.1 of Zanthoxylum bungeanum. NCBI lineage: Eukaryota > Viridiplantae > Streptophyta > Magnoliopsida > Sapindales > Rutaceae > Zanthoxylum > Zanthoxylum bungeanum. The sequence goes on from SKCR01018960.1 coordinate 27,507, forward strand.
TTTGAGTATATGAGATCGGTTAATGGAATAGATTTGTTATTGATTCTTACAAGTGATTTATTCCTATAGAGGTTGGAATAGTGAAGTGTGATGAGAAATATGGTATAGGCTAAGTCCTTCCTGAAAATGTATGTTTAAACGATGAGCTTTAGCATCAGATGTTTTCAAATAGAAACTCGGAAATTGATTGTGTTTGATCGATAAGGGAAAGAAATGAAAGTTGTTAAAGATAAAATATTTGAATTAGTAGTAATGTGTATAGTCACATGTATGTTTATGAGTGTTTTGATGATGACTTGAGGTTTTTGTCATGTATGTGTTTGTGTATGGGAAATCATGTGATGAGTTTATGTTATATGGTATGAGCGCATGTGTGTATGTTTAATTGGATGATTCGTGGTGTAGTAGTTGAGCAAGTTAGGAATCTGTTCAAACAAAATTCATCTCATACCTATTCTAAAATAGGTAATGAGTCTCGTACGAGCATTGTATGAGTAAGCCAGCCATATGTATGTAATATTTGATGGTATGTTATTTAATGTATTGATTGTTATTTGTGCTTCATGGTTGGTTGCATGATGATTGTATGTGTAACTGTGTGTATTTGTGTGTTTTGTAGAACTCGTGGAATAAATGGATAATGTATGCTTATGTGAAATGAATAAATGAATGAATTTGAAAGCTAATGTAAGTATTATTTATTATAAATCATGTTTGTTTAGTGGTATCGGTGTGTATGTATATGTGTAAACTTGGGAATTATTTTTACATGTATATAAGAGAGGTGTGCCACGGTATGTGTAAATGCATATGAATCCTGAATGCTAAGCCATTGAGGAAGTTTGTATTGAATTGAAAGAGTTTGTTTCAAAATGAAGAAAGTTTGTTTAACTTGTCGATTTGATGATATTTCAAATATGAATATTTGTGATAAAGGGTAGATATATGACTTCATGTTTCATGTGATTGAAGTGAGATTGATGTTAATGATATACTCTATGATATTTAAGCTTTACTTTGTATGCTTTGAATGTTAGCTATGAGATTGAAACACATGTAGATATGTTAATATGAAAATTTGACATGGGTCAAAAATAAAGGATAATAACAAGTTAATAATTTCGAACTTATAACAATTTAGTAATTCGATTAATCTGTTGATATGTTTGACTTGTTTGCTGTAATACTAGCACGGTTACTTACTGAGTTTTTAAAACTCACACCAAATCAGTTTGTTAGATTTGCAGGTTGGCTTCTAGGTGGGTCAAAAACTTCAGCTTTGGAAGTCATACTCGAGACGCGGATCACCCAAGCGGCAGTCACCCTTGCAAGTGTCCTGGGAGAAGTTTAGGATATTTGGTTAATGCTTTATTTGTCGTGCTGAGCATACTGTTTGTATATATATTAAGTAAATATTTTGATTGTTTTTGATGTGGTGGGCACAAAGCCCTTGAGTGTTGATAGGTGATGTCGGCAAGCCCTTAGGATATGATTTTGATGAGATTTGTGTGGACCTGATGTCTTTTTATTTATTCTATGCCTTCTTAAATTCCTTTTGATGCTAGACTGTGATCTAGGTTGTCTAGTTTTAGGATATATCATGCCGAGCTTTCAGTAAATTCAGAGGCTTATGGAGATGAGTCAATTATGTCTCCTGCCGGTAGCATCCTGCCTCTGACGGGGTGTTACACTATCATGGTTGGTAACCGCGATCCACATTGGCCATTAAGAGGGAGAACCGTGACCTTTTAGTGATCACCAATTATAGAGTCGGCACATGAGGATTTCGTCATAATTCTTAAGCGGCTTCCATGGTTGGTAACACTGACCCACATTGGCCATTAAGAGGGCCATGACCCTTTGGTAGTCGGAGATCACTGATAGAGAGAAACGCGACCCTTTAGTAATTGCCCATTATAGAATCGGCATAAGAGAATTTAATCATAATCCTCTAGCAGCTTCCATGATTGGTAATCCGGAACCGTCTTGGCCATTAAAATGGAGAATCATAGACCTTTAATGGTCAGAGATCACCGATAAGGAGAACCATGACACTTTGGTGATCGCCCGTAATAAGGTCGGCAAAGGAGGAAAATATCACATCCTTAAGCGACTACCATGGTTATTAACCACAACCTATCTAGGTCATTAAAATAGAGAACCATGATCCTTTAATGGTCGGTGATCACTAACATAGAGAATCGTGAGTCTTGGTGATTGCCCCGGATGGCTAGAATTATAGAAAAACTTATAAAACCTTAATCCCATTCAAATAAAAATATCACATTATGCTTGTCGGTTATCAGGTCTTGATTTTATAGGCCTAGGATTGATTCAGATGATTTCTTACCATGATTCGCCTAAATGGTAGTTTGAGGATAATCCCCGACAACTACTAGTCAAAATGTACGCTTCATACTTAGCGATATTTCAGGATTTGCTATTATCGGGTCATAATCTTACAAGTCTATGGTTATTCGAGATAATCCCGATTATTAATTGTCAATAGGTATGTAAATTTCATTATTCTATATTATCGAGTCACAAATCACTAGAGTTAGATCATAACTTTTTATGTCAGTACGTCATACTTAGCAAATTCATATTATCGTACTTTGTTATTGAGCATTATGTGGTTATCAAGCTAATTCCCGATCATCAAATGATTCAAATTGAACTTAAGTTACCATAATATAATTCTGTAAATATACACATGCATATTTGACTTCCAACATAAGTAATAATTACATTTACACCAAAAATATAAAATAAAAATTAATATAACAACGTATATAATTTATTAGAGAATAAGAAATAATTTCCATAATTAAATAATATAAAGATTACCTAATAATCTTTGTCAAAATCTTCAATTTTTCTTTTAATCTGTATGACCAATAATGAATGAAAATTATAATGACAAATTTTACATGTGTCAAGCTACCATTTATTAATTGTATCTAATTCAATTATGTATCAAATATAAATATATATTAAAATTAGACATGACCAAAATACCACATGCAAGTGTATATTTCGTTTAATCGTTAAACAATTCGAATTAATTTTCTTAATCCGAAATTATATTATGAATAATCTGTATTATTCATGATCGTTTTCCTGGTGCTCCAAGAGCATGGTTCGTATTGTGGGACTCTCTAAATTCCGATGTATCTACAACAAAATCCAATTCCGTGTCCATAATATATCTACTAGTGAATTATGATGACCATAAATAATCATCGCTGAACTATACAAGTCGAGATCTTTGCATATGTATATGTAACACCCCAGTAATCCCGACGACTACTACCCGGTAAATTCCGATGACTACTATGTCATAGGTGGCATAATACATGGTATAAATTATGCTCGAGCCTGCATGTGCTAGCGGAATTACATTTTGGCCATTCGATAAATTCCTCGCGGCTCCGATACAATTTGTCTAAGATTCAATTCGGATAGTCCTTACTATTTGGGCCATAACTTCTTAATACGATCTCCGATTTTTATGAAATCTATATTGTCGGAGACCTACAACTTACCCGTTGGATATTTTTCCAAATTTGAATCAGAAATAAGTAAAACATCGAGATTCCCTTGGCTGCTATAGTGGAATTTGAGAATAGACTAGAAATGGGTGATGTGGCAAAATCTCAACTACTTATTTTATCCCAAAAATCAGCCACCTTACCTATAAATAAGGCACTATTTATCCATCCTTTGGAGAAGCCAAAAACGTGAGCTTAGGTTAAGGAAAATCTTCAAAACATTTCTTTACCCTCATGAAATAATGAAGGAATGGTGATGAGTTCTCAAGTTTTCTTAGTCAAATAAGCTTCCTTTCTCTTTCTATCTTCTCAATTTTAAGTTTTGAGTAAAGAATACAAAGTCCCAAATTTGCACATTTTATACCCTAGAATTTGGAATTGCTTAATTGGCTTTGATTAAGTTGCTAGTATGTATTTTGGAGAATATCATGATTAAGTTGCTTAATTGGCTTTCTCTTGTGTATTGATGTTGATCAATTGGTATATAGAAGTTGAGGATTGAATATGCTTCTTGTATATTGAAGTGTATGTTTTGAGAAGTACTTATGTGAAGGTATTAGTATAATGGTGTGAGGATTGCTTGAGCATTGTCTTTGAGGAGTTGGTGCTAGGTCCTGAAATCGGGCTAGCGGCGCGACGTATATCAATCAGACGCTCTCTGTCTAGGGTCTGATCGTGAGAGCATCGCGACGCTCAGCATTGGACATCACAATGTGAATCAAATAGAGGCACTGCCTCGGGCCTGATCAGGTGGATGTCGTGATGCGAAACAGAACATCCTCTCTGTCTGGATCTGCTTGCAAATGAGTCGTGATGCGCCAGACCTGGTGTCGCGACGCGTTACAGAAACAATTTTATTTTATTTCTTATTTAACTTAAGATGGTTTAGGCCACCCTAAGGATTTCATATCGACACATATACATGTATTATGAAAAGTCGCAAGCATAATACGTCATGTGATATTAATGGATTAGTTGAATTAGGAAGCTTAGTCTAATTCCGAAGCATGTTTCACACCTAATATTCTAATTGAGTTTCTCGATTATAGATCATCGCTGGAACCGAAACTTCCATTGGTGAAACCAAGTAGTACCAGTTAGATCCTAAAATCAGTTAGTGGACCATTTTCTCAAGTTGATTTAAAACTTAATTTTCAGCACATAGGGCGTTAGCCTAAATGATATACAGATATTTTATGATTGGAAATTTTTAGAAATGATGATTTTTAAAGTATGATTTTGTGATTTTTGGAGGCATGTGGGAAAAACCCTCCTAAAATGTAACTTGATACATATATTGGAATTGACGGATTCAGAATATGTGCACATGTAGAGCATGATTATGGGGACGGCGATACATAACACCCATAGATCCTAGATTTCACGGTTATGGGGACAACGATACGTAATGCCCCTAGACCCAAAATTTTGGGACATGACAGTAGCATGCATTGGGGGACGGCGATACGTAACGCCCCAATGGAATAGATTTGCACATCTGGCTCCAGTTCAGTGGCTTGGGGGACAGCGATATGTAACGCCCCAACACCACTAGTTTATGTGTATGGGGGGTGGCGATACGTAACGCTCCCATGCGTTAGGTTTTTGACAGATACTCAGAGACATGGTTTTGAGAATTATATTTTATAAAAGAATTTTCAAGAAAAATAGTTTTATGAGAAACTCAGAGTTTTACAGACAGAAAGGCTTCCATAAGAGTTTTAACAGAAAAATATTATGTTTTCAGATAAGAAAGAGTTTTCAAAAAAATGATCAGCTTTCCTCGAGATGATTTTGATTTCAGAGAATGAATGTTTCATAAAGTATTTCAATTTCCATTTTAAACTGTCCACTCACTAGGTCGTTCAAACGATCTAACCCCTTCAATCCCGGTATTTCTATTTCCAGGTTTACTCGGAGGATGAGCTCGAGATGATGGATACTGATGGCAGTCACTAGGGTGTTTGAGACCATCAGGTCGAGTCAGAAGTTTGGCTCAGTCAGAGTCAAAGTAAGGTTGCATGCATATGTTAGTATTAGTCATTGTATGTTTAAAATGTCCATTGACATAGTTGTAAAATGTAATGTCGTTGTGTATATGGTTATGATTATTAAAATACATTTTATGTCGATGAGTTGGGCAATGGTCCTTATATATGAGTTGTACTTGAGATGTACTACTAGTGATGATCATAGTTAGAGCTTATGAGGATAGGACAACATATTCCCTGCCGGTAACATCTCAGAAAATGGGGATGTTATAAAGATGGTATCAGAGCATGGTCTAGGGAGTCAGTGACTGCAGTGGGTAGAGTTTCGGGGTCTTGTATACGTAGTATGCCCGGGGTACTAGTATGCGAGGCACTACCTCTCCAGTATCTGATCCTCGAGTACGTCCTCAAGTTCTATAGAAAGGTTAGTAAGCATTCCTATAGCTATCTAAATTTTCTTTTGAATTCAAGTGCGGCCCACAAGTCACATCAGGTGTCATATCATTAGTCATTCAAGTGATGGATGTCTTGTCACTTTGAGTGATGTGATGTCAGTCACTATTCATGAGTGATTGATGGAGGTGGTTGTGAGGTTTAAATGCCATTTACCTTTTTTGGAATTTGGTATATGTTTTGAATTTTTGGAAAATCATTTACAACTTTTTACAACCAACACACAAACTCTTCTCCTCTCTCCCTCCTACCTCTCGGCCTTGGGCAATTTTTCCTCTCCATTTTTCTGCAAATGCCGAGAGTTGAAGAAGAAGCTTAGGAAGTTTTGTGGCAAAATTTCAAGAGTGCTAGCACACATTTGGAGTCTTAAGAAGGTGATAGGGAAAACCCATTCGTGGGCATGGAATGCACACCCAAGCTTGGAGCTTGGCCGAGCAAATGGAGCACAAAATGGAGGCAAAAAAACGTGAGCACCTTGGAGGAAAAGCTTGAAGATTTTTGTTGTTCCTCGCATCGCAAAAGCCGATCAATGTAAGTATGATTCCGCCAAACTTCTTTGTTGTATTCACACATGTTTCATTGCTTGAATTGATCCCGGGACTATAGTAGAAACCAAACAAGTATGTTAGTGTGAAAGCCAATAGCAGATATGTAAATAAGGGAATCCTAAAATTATGAACGAGTAGTATGTACAACTATAGCACATATAGTTAGTAAGACCACCTCGACCGAGAAGGACTTCAGGATCAGCCCACCCACCCAACCATCATTAGACAACAACAATAATGATGGACAATGATACTCATCCCGATGATATTCCCAGGAATAAGTAAATTCGTGGTGCAGTACAGTAACTTATAATGTAGTGTAAGAGACACGTAAAATGATGATATCCTTTGGATAAAATGACAGAGGCATAGATCACAGAAGTTCCAAGTATAAATTAGAGCAGGAAAGAAGATGAAGGGAAAGCCAAGTAAAAGGTTCAGGAGATCTAACTCTCGAGATAAGACGACAATATAAAAGAATACTAGGTAAACGATGACAGAAGTTCATAAGTACTAAGATAGATTTTCAATTTTTAAGTTCATTAGAACCACATAATGACTATGAATGCTTAAAGTCGGACTCTTCTCCAAGAATCGCAAGGTACTCAATGGCAAGCTTTCTAAGCATTGAAATAAGTTTGGAATTCCATTAGATAGAAAACGGAAAGAATGTAACGAATATAACCTATAAGTCCCACACAATGTACCTAGTTAAGAAACGTGGCAAAGTACAATCTGAAACAAATCTATCGGGAGCATGATATAAAGGAATCAAGGAAATTGAGTATGGATATAAATCAAAAATCGAATCATCATTGGCGACGGAAACGGTAAGGATACACAATCTCCTTTCAAGCTTTGATTACCTATTCTGCACTAGTATACTGATAGTTAGCCAACTAGAAAGAGACCATCAAAAGTATGTCAAGAATTAATACCTTAGACTTAAGAGATATCGGGAGACCGTGATGGTAAACTTAGAACATATAAGAGCTTGATCATTAAGTACGAGGTCCTAAGCCCATAAATAGATAAAGATATAAGAACATAAAGGTTGGAGCTGATGGTGGTAGAAACTCAGCAAAGAGTATGAGAGAGTTAAATAGATAAATTAGAAGTAAGGATGCTAGGATCAAATTGAGCATATGGAGCTACGAAAATATTTAGTAAGATTATTCTCTTATACACTTACAACCACAATTGAATTAGAATATGAAAAAGCCTAACCATGGAAAATACTAGTATATCCAAAGACTTAGAATTATCAGGAATCAGAAAACAAGATGAGAAAAGTGAGGAAGATGTGTGTAGTATGACACTATTTATGAGTATTATTGCAAGTAACGCATTTTAAACAATATAGTTTTCTGAGGGAGTTAGTACTAAATTAGTTTTCCTGTCATCGAGGTTTATACCTAATACCAAAGTTTCCACGGTAGATTCCAAAGAGTGGTGAAGAACCGTGACATTTGGTCAAACGTATATAACGTTACTTATTAGACGGAGCATTAAAGGGATTATATTATAAGAAGAATGTGAAGAATCTGAGGTATACTCAGAACCAAGAAAAATGAAGGTCAATGATTGTAGTATGACGGTAAGTGTAGAGTACTCATCAAAAGTTCATGGAATGAGAATGAAAAGTTATCTCTCATACAAGAATTTAAGGGATTATTCACTAAAGCTCACGGACTTTGGTGCAGTATGTGCAAGCATGGCGATTATGAGGATACAGTCTTTTGAAAGTTGGTGGCTTAGAGATTATCATGTGAATCATGTGACTTGTGGTAGGATATTCAGTGTCAAGGAAATCCAAGCCTAGACAAATTCTAAAATTTCAATTTTAAAGAGGATTTGAGGGCGAATCCCATTTAAGGGGGAGAGAAATTATAACACCCCGATAATCCTGACGACTACTACCTGGTAAATCCCGAAGACTACTATGTCATATGTGGCATAATACATGGTATAAATCATGATCGAGCATGCATGTGCTAGTGGAATTATATTTTGGGCATTCGATAAATTCCTCGCAGTTCCAATAAAGAATTTAGTCTAAGATTCAGTCTCGATAGCCTTTAGTATTTTGACCATAACTTCTTCATACTATCTTCAATTTTTATGAACCTTATATTTTCAGAAAGCTAAGACCGAGACCTACAATATCCGAGTTTGATATTTTTCTAAATTCGAATCAGACATAAATCAAAAATCAAGAATTTTATGGATACTATAGTGGAATTCGAGAATAGACTAGAAATGAGTGATGTGGCAAAATCTCAACCACTCATTTTATCACAAAAATCAGCCACCTTGCCTATAAATAAGGCATTATTCATCCATCACTTAGAGAAGCCAAAAACCTGAGCGTGGGTTAAGGAAAATCCTCAAAACGTTTCTTAACTCTCATGAAATAATGAAGAAATTATGATGAGTTCTCAAGTTTGCTTGGTCAAGTAAGCTTCATTTCTCTTTCTATTTTCTCAATTTTCAGTTTTGAGTAAAGCATACAAAGTCCCAAATTCGCACATTTTATTCCATAGAATTTGGAATTGCTTAATTGGCTTTGATTAAGTTTCTAGAATGCATTTTGGAAAGTATCATGATAGTATTAGCATTGATTGAGGCCTTTGTGTCTGTGAATGTGTTGTGGGATTGAATGTGTTTCATGTGCATTGATGTCGATTAATTGGTATATAAAAGTTTGGGATTGAATATGCTTATTGTGTATTAATGTAGAAGTTTTAAGAAGTACTTATGTTAAGGTGTTGGTGTAATGGTGTGAGGATTGCTTGAGCATTGTCTTTGAGGAGTTGGTGCTAGGCCCTGAAATTAGGCTAGCATCGCGACGCTGAACACCCAACATCGCGACACGTATCAATCAGATGCTTCATACCTAGGGTTTGATCGTAGACCGTTATGACACTCAGCATTCGACGTTGCGAGGTGAATCAAATAGAGGCTCTACCTCAGGCCTGATCAGGTGGGAGTCACGACATGAAACAGAACATGCTCTATGCTTGGGCATGCTTGCATGGGAGTTATGATATGCCAGATCTGGCGTCGTGACACATTACAAAAATAGTTTCATTTCATTTCTTATTCAACTTAAGATGTAAGAGGCCACTTTAAGGGTTTCGTATCGACATATATACACGCATTATGACAGGTCGCAAGAATAAAACATCATGTGGTATTTTTGGATTAGTTGAATTGAAAAGCTTAGTCTAATTCTAAAGCATATTTCACACCTTATATTTTAATTGAGTTTCTCGATTATAGATCATCCCAGGAGCCACAACTTCCTTCGGTGAAACCAAGTAGTACTTGCCAAATCCTAAAATCAGTTAGTGGACCCTTTTCTCAAATTGATTTGTACTTATTTGCTTTTGATTTAAAATTTACTTTTCAGCACATATGGCGTTAGCCGAAATGATTTATAGATATTTTATGATTGAGAAATGTTTTAGAAAATGATGATTTTGAAACTATGTTTTTGTGATTTTTAGAGGCATGGGGGAAAAACACACCTCAAAATGTAACTTGGTACATATATTGAAATTGACGGTTACTGGAATTAACGGACTAGAGGGACGGCGATACGTAACGCCCCTAGATCCTAGATTTCAGGTAGGGGACGACGATATATAATGCCCTAGACCCTAGATTCTGGGACATGATAGTGGCATGCATTGGGGGACGGTGATATGTAACGCCCCAATGGCATGGAATTGCACAACTGGCTCCAGTTCAGTGGCTTGGGGGATGACGATACATAACACCCCAAGACCATTAGTTTAGGTGTATTGGGGGATGATGATACGTCACGCCCATGCATCAGGTTTTCTACAGATACTCAGAGATATGGTTTTCAGAATGATGCTTTATAAAAGAGTTTTCGAGAGAATTAGTTTTATGAGATACTCAGAGTTTTATAGATAGAAACGCTTAAATAAGTGTTTTCATTGAAAAAGATTGGATTTTCATATAAGAAAAAGTTTTCAGAAAAGGATCAGCTTTCCTCGAGATGATTTTGATTTCAAAAAATGAATGTTTCGTTTTAAACTGTCCACTCACTAGGTTGTTCAAATGATCTAACCCCCCACTCCCAATATTTCTATTTTACAGGTTTACTTGGAAGACGAGCGCGAGAGGATGGATACTGATGGCAGTCACTAGGGTGTTAGGGACCACAAGGTCGAGTCTGAAGTTTAGCTCAGTCAAAGTCAAAGTAAAGTTGCATGCATATGTTAGTATTAGTCATTGTATATGTTTAAGATGTCCATTGACATAGTTGTAAAATGTAATGTCTTTGTGTATATGGTTATTATTATTAAAATATATTTTATGTCGATAAGTTGGGCAATGGTCCCTATGCATGAGTTGTACTTTATATGTACTAGTAATGATGATCATAGTTTGAGGCTTAGGGGGATATGACATCATATTCTCTATCGGTAGCATTTCTGAAATGGGGATGTTATAGTATAATCCTTTTATCATAGGCTATCGAAATTATATCAGAGATATAGATATAAATATCAAATATTATGAGGTATAATTTTGTCGACTAATAGATCCACGATTTCTTAATAATACTCCAACTCATTTCCACAGTATACCATGATCGTGGATTTAATAGATCACGATCTTATGAAGTGGATACTTAAATCCTATACACATTACTGATGGATCATATCTGGATACATCACCAGATATCATGAGTATTAGTTTATACCCAACGAATATGCCGAGTCAGACCATGAAAGGTTTCTTACGTGAATGCCATTAAGGATTAAAGGATACTCTTATATCCACTCCGATATAAGGATGACAAATTACGTATCAGGATCCATATTATATTTAATGAATTCGGATCCGCAAAAAATATGTGGACGTAGATGTGGGTATTTTCTATGTAGATCTCCGAATATTCGGATCCGTAAAAATATTCAGATTTTTAATTTTTATTTTCAAATTATTTATTTTTAAATACTTAAAATTAAATAAAATAATATATCTAACAAAATAATAGTAATTTAACATCTGAAATAACATTTACAATTCAAAATACATCAAAAATAATATTAATCTAAGTATAAATGTTTTTAAAAATCATAAATAAAAATAATTTTCAATAAATGTTTTATTATATTATATACGGATCTGTATTCCAGATTCACTTGAATATCTGAATCCATATTTTTATTAATATCTGAATCCATATTTTTATTAATACGGATCTGGATCTGAATAAATTTGATATCGATACTCTGATATCTCATGTTGTAGGACCACATATGTTACTCACCTTGGATGACATCATATTAACAATGGTGTAGCATCTATTAGGAATCATTAGTAAATCATTTAGTGTTCATCCACCATGAACACCTACACTTCTATATGAGTCTTGAGAGACTCATGATTCATTGATATAAACTATTATAATCTTACATTCCAACATACGACATATACCAGTCTTGGAAGTTTACATACTAACAAAGAATGTAAACCTTACCCATGAATAGTTTAGGAATGATACTATTATGATATGACACAATGTTAGTTGTGGCACTTTTGTAACTATACCGTAACTCATCATTATAAGGTCTTTTAAAGCTTTACCATATATAAAGAGAAATGTATGGATGAAACTACTTATTTTTTCACAGTAATGGAACTATTTGAAAAAAATCAGAATTTTTGCTTGAAAACGACCTTAAACCTTCTACCTACAGACTACAGCCTCCAATTTGAAAGCCGATGAATGACTAATATATAGATATTTACGGCCCCTTCACCTTAATGTTTTCTGTGGTATTTTGAATTGCATAAGCACTTTGATGTGTTTTAGGTATGTTTTTTCAGTTAAGATTATATCACGACTCAAACAGATTTAACGAGGGATGAGTTAGCAATTTTGGAGCACATTTGGGCAAAATTTCAGTGTCAAAACATGTGTCTTGATGCTGGAAGTACGTCGCAATTCGCAATAGAAGAAAATCAAGGGAGAGAAGCAATGAGCATGGCGCATCGCAATGCCTAAACGTTTCAACGCGCGTGAGCACGTCACAACAGTGGAGAGAGCAGCATAGTTAAGCAGTAGAAAGGCCCCCAGGACCTTCTATATAAGCAGTAGTTAATCCCAAAACTTGAAAAGAAGCCGTATAACACAATTTCTTAGTCTCTAAGCATAGAAGAACGCTTAGAGCAAGGCAAGAACAAATGCATCAATTGGTGTTGGAGTTTGAAGATGAAATCCGCAAATGAGAGTTCTTTCTTCCCTTCATTCTCTACTTTATATTTTGTGTGTTCTTACTTTGTAATAATGATTAGCTTATTTTTATTGATTATCATAAGTAGCAAAATCATTTCTCAACGGTTGTAATTAATCTTAAACGCTATATTTAATTAATCTGCATATTTTTATTCTTTTAGGTTTGTTATTTATTATTTATTATTCTCTATGCTTTGATGTTGTTGGAGTTGGTGCTTGGAGTTCCAATCTGAATAATGTATTGTATATTTTTGTTAGACATTATGTCCCATAGCATCACTGTTTGTAAATGATATTGTATTATTGTACAAAATTAACTATGTGATAATGAAATTGCCTTTTGCCGTTTTGTAATATTATTTACTTTGATTTATAAATGGCGAAAGTCCATATGATTAGTACTGGATAGAGATGATATGAGACAGTATCAATCCATAAAGGTTTAATCATTAAATATCCCTAGTCGGAGTATTATCGAGATCGGACATCGATAATGCGGAATAGACTAGTATTGCGCTTGTGCACGTTGTGAGGGCACAACGGCATAGTTCTCATATATTTAAGTATTGGATACTTATGCAAGTGCGATAGGAGGTTGTGTTTTACCGATGGTACGGAAAACAGCTTCGCTCTGGATAGACCCCGCGGAATCCCATTGGTAGTATGTCTAGGTGTCTATGGGAGGCCGCATCAGGGTAGGTGTATATGGTCTTAACCTGAGACTTACATCGCTAGTACTTGCGACAATCGGTAAACTTTGGTTTTGGTGGTTGGGGACCTTAACCGGTTCTGTGTACACCTCTTCTGGGTTTATCGAGAATCGTAGTGTACTGGATGTGATGTCAAGATGGAAGTATCGCTTCAGACATATGGAGGTGATGATCACGCAGGACACAGAACTAGTACTCTATAAAAGGTTGCAACCGTCGGGACAATATGACCAGGTCAGGATTGTCCGATTTAAAGAGACTAGTTGCTTGATGTCCGATATATGTTTCGTACGGGGCAGACACATCTCCAGCCCCAGGCCTAGCATGTGATCATCCGATACTGGATCGATGTACGCAATACTACGGTATACTACGCTTGATATAGATCTTATATTCCTATAAGAATATTTCTGGAGAATTGGGTAGGCATGGCGCTTTGCTAGAAGCCAACCTTGTCTTGTGAATCGGTAAGAACGTAGTACGAGGTACGTGCGTGTTCGGATTATCCGACGACCGTATTTACTGCCAACATATCCGGAGATCTCTTGGGTCGCTTCCTGAAGATTCACCTATGATATTTGATTCGGACTTAATTAATCTTGGATTAATTGCGGAGAAACTTTATCTCGGATAAAGTGCCTTATTAGAGAGAGAGCGATTAATTTGGAATTAATCGATGAATTATTATATTCGATATAATAATCGAAATTCGATTTCGACGCGAAATTAAAATTAGATTTTAATTCGGGCATACGAGTTAATTTAGAATTAATTCGTTAGCGACGTAAACATAATTTCGCTAGGCGCGATTATTTATTTAAATTCGATTTAATTAACGTCGCGACGTAAGTTCGGTATTTCGGAAATATCGAACCCGAACGTGTGAGTGCACGTGGGCCCACTTTCATTTGGAAACGTGTGGGGCCCACATGACATGTCATTATATGTATTATTTTATTGATGATGCATTGCATGGTGATAGTGTACAATACACTCAATTGTTTTTCATGGAATTTAGTGTTTGACACTCTAAGCCATTGCATGGTTGGTGTCATATTTTATTATTAATTTAATAACATTATGGCATAAATATAAATTGATTTTTGGTAACAAAATCAATTAACAAAAAACTCTCTTTTCTCTCTCACATTGCCGAAAACTGCATGCAGTTTTTGCTCTCCATCTTCTTCATTTAGGTTGTCTAAAACTTGAAGATATTGAGGTTGTTTGGAACATCTACTCACATGCAAGGCTAGCACCTTACAAGGGATCAAAAGAGGTGATAGGGAAACCATCATAGAGCAAGAATTCACAAAGCTTGGAGCTTTCCACCTCTTCTCATCTTGGCCGAATCATCCCAACCTTGGAGCTTCCATTTTGGTTTGATTTTCTTCATCATCACAAGCAATGTAAGTATGATTCCGCCATACTTCATCTTATATATATATTCAATGTTGTATTTCAATGCTTAATCTTTCCTTGGGACATATTATAGAAACCAACAATGATATCATGGAGCCATGGTTAAGCATGAAATACTTTAGGTTAAAATTGGGATAAATTGATTGAAGCGTGTTCTTGTGAAATTTGATTAATAAGTATGCTTGCATGTATATAGAATGATGTTATATGGAATAAATTTTATGAAAAATGCATTGGATGATTTTTCCCCAAAATTTAGCCTTGGCCGAATGGGTATGATAAAATTGATTGAAGCATGTTCTTATGAAATTTGATTAATAAGTATGCTTGCATGTATATAGAATGATGTTATATGGAATCAATTTTATGAAAAATGCATTGGATGATTTTTCCCCAAATTCTTGCCTTGGCCGAATGTGTTGCTACTTGGAGTGGATTGGAATTTTTTGTGTTTAAGATCATTGGATGACTTAGAACGTATACGGGACGTAGATTAGTAATTCAATCGGATTGAAAAACAAATCGACACAAAAAAACTCACCTTGGCCGCATGTACAAGGACATGAAAAGGAGTTGATTTTTTTTTTTGTTAAAATTAATGTTGGACATTTATT
This sequence comes from Zanthoxylum bungeanum, assembly GCA_019454045.1. Classification (NCBI taxonomy): domain Eukaryota; kingdom Viridiplantae; phylum Streptophyta; class Magnoliopsida; order Sapindales; family Rutaceae; genus Zanthoxylum; species Zanthoxylum bungeanum. Next base: position 43,076 of record SKCR01018960.1, read on the forward strand.
TTGAACAATACATGATTAATAAATTAAATGGGTATTTTTGAAATATTTGGTTTAATGTATTAATCTTGGTATTACACTTTAATTAATTGGACTTTAATGTTTGGAATATTAAAATTTAATTAATGGGCTTAATTGGTGAATTGGGCTTTTAATATTGTATTTGGGCATAATGGGCTTGGTGTGACCAAGTAGATTTGGGCCAAAAGGATTGGATCCAATTTGGGCCTAAATCACTCCATTAAGTCCAAATATAATATAATGGGCTTTAATAATTTAATTGGGCCTTATGGGCTTAAAATTGGTTTTATGGCATTTAAGGGTGATTCCTTATTTGGGCTTGGTAATTGGGTTGACCCACATTGACCAAAGCCCAAGCCTTAATAAATCAATTGAAAGCTCATTTGACTTGAATTAAATTAAACATTGGATGTTAGTTGGGCTTTGAGACCCAATAGAATTAGATTTAGAATCTAAGTCTTTAAAGCACATTAAAAGTGTAAACATTTAATTTGGAATTAAATAATTGAATTAGTATTGAATACGAATTGAATTAGATTTAATTAGTAGTTCGATATAATTCGCGAATTCGTACCTTATGTACTTTTCTCAATCGAGTTGGACTCGCGCAAAATCAAACCGTTGTTTGAACATTGGATGATCACTTAAATAAAGACTAATTAATTGGATTAGATTGGTTGTAAAAGCATGTTTGTTTGAATATATATGTATGTGATGAATGAATAGTGTATATCGGATGGATATTAGAAGGGAAAGGGTAATTTTAGAAATTATTGTAAATTTGGAATTTATAAATTGGACCTGCGTGTCCAGCCTTATCTCTTTATCTCTTTGTATTCTCTTCTCACCTAATTCCCCTCAATGTAAATGAGGTTTCTTATTGTGTTTATGTAATTGGGTAGAAGTAGAATAGTGCTAGCGGGGAGAGGAAATGGAGTGATTTGTTCTAGGAACAAGTTGTTTATATATCCATCCGCATATCACTATTAATTTACTTTACGCGCTTTATGATGTTTTAGAAGCATGGTTAAGGGTGTGTATGATGATGAGACCTAACAAAGATAAATAAATTGGTTGCCAATTACGCGAAAATCCCTCAATTTATATTAAGCAAATATCCTTCCATTGAATGGTTCTTGTTCAAGATCCGAAGTTGGCATTGGTTTGTTTTGACCAAAGTCAAGACCTTTGTCAATCAAGGATGTACTTGAATCATGAGAGTTTGTTGCATATCGGTGTCTTGTCCAAATCGTGATTTTTATTGGCCAAAGTCAAGATCACTTTTTGTCCAATGACATTGATTACGAAACTTCCTCGTCAATGGGTCCCGCTTAACTGGAATCATTAGGTTTGTTTTTGGCCAAAGCCAAGGCCTAGATGATTCGGAGGATAGGGTTAGGAAAATGTAATGGTTACATTGACATTATACATATGTTTCGGACTTGGATGTCCACCTAACCGGATCTAGGAATTGGATGAGATCCAATTGATCATGGAGATCTACCTAAGTTAAATAGCATACAATTTTATTGGCCAAAGTCAAGGTTGTGTGTTATTTAACGGGATCCTAGCCCACTAGGAAATTCGATTTCCTGAGTTCTCTACAGAAGGTTAGAAACTTGAAGAAAATAGTGGGAGGCTATTATTGAATTTGCAATTTCGTTCAGATACTTAGCCTTACACGTCTTTCAAAATTATTTCGTCAATATTTTAAATAATTAGTTGGACTAATATATTGTTATTTTACTTGTAACAGTTTGACTGTACCCATAACATCGTTGACTTTATAGTTGGACTATAGTTGTCAAGATGATTGGCAAAGGTAATATCCGCGACATAATCATGGGCGATAATGTCTTCAAAGGGACAAACTTTGCCGACTGGGAAATGAACCTCAAGATAGTGCTTGGGGCTGAGAGGATACTGTATACTATTCAGAGACCTCTCCCGCCTGAACCCACTGAGCCACTGGAGCTAGAGTTATGGAAGACTCATAGTGACGATTGTGACCAAGCTCAGTCAGTTATGCTAGCTGCAATGAACCCAGCATTTCAGACGCCAGTACAGGGACTTGGATCCCTATAACATGATGGCAAGATTCATGATCTTCACCGCACCAATAAGCGGATGAAGAGGTACGAGCTAGTAAGGAAACTCTTCCGCTCCCGGATGACAGACGGCGCATCAGTTGAGGCCCACGGGACTCAAATGATCGCCGATATTGATGAGTTGGCAATATGGGAATAGTCTTGGAGGCTGAGCTGACTATAGATATGATCTTGCAGTCACTTCCTGATACTTGGAAACAAATCATAATCAACTACAAGTTGATGGATACAGATGACACTCTTGGAGAGCTGTTATCGTATTGAAGGAGTCCGAAAGGGAACTCCTAAAGGGGAGCAAGCGCGAGGCGCATTATGCATCGACCTCTCATGCGCCAAAGGCTAGGCCCAAGGCAATTGGAGGTGCGAGGAAGAAGAAGTTCAAGAACAAGGGCAAAGGCAAGTTGACAGTGGCTTCTAGGAAGCCAAGGACAAATCTCGCGACATCTGCCTCAACTGCGGCAAGAGGGGTCACTGGAAACGTGACTGCCGAATGAGCATTGTGCAGAGGAGGATATCAAGGCTAGCAAGGCTATCGCCTCTGGTATGTTTGTTATTGAGATAAATATGAATACTTCTAGTTTTAAAAATTGGATTTTTGATTCTGGTTGTGGTGCTCATATTTGTACTGATGTGCAGGATCTGCATGATAGCAGGGTGCTGGCGTCAGGGGAGATGGATCTACGGGTCGGAAACGGAACACCAGTTGCTGTTTTTGGCCGTAGGGACTTTTGTTTTAGAACTGCCCTCAGGGCATGTACTTAAACTTTTGAACTGTTATTTTGTGCCTAGTTTAACTAGGAATATTATATCTGTATCATTGTTAACCCAGCAGGGTTACACTTTTGTATTTAGAAACACTGGGTGTTATTTTATAAAAATGATGCAGAAATTTGCACAGCTGTTGCAAATAACGGTCTTTATATTTTGAATATAAATGAATCTCCTAAAATGACAAACAAAAGGCTCAAAAGAAGTAATCTAAAATATGAAGCTTATATGTGGCATTGTCGTCTAGGACACATCAAAAAGACTCGCATATCCACATTTCGAAGAGTGGGTACTTGGACGAATTTGATCTCAATTCATATGACGAATTTGGACTCTCCCAGAGTACATACATTGATAAAGTGTTGAAGCGATTCAACATGGAACAATCCAAGAGGGGATTGGTTCCAATGGTACGTGGTACCTCTCTGTCTAAGGACATGTGTCCTAAGATCAGGAAGAGAGAGACCACATGAGTCGGATACCGTTCGCCTCGGCAGTCGGATCGATCATGTATGCCATGATATGTACACGACCTGATGTCTCATATGCTTTGAGCATGTGCAGTCGCTATCAGGCCGATCCAGGTGAAGGTCACTGGATAGCTGTTAAGAATATCCTTAAGTATCTTAAACGAACTAAGGATGCTTTCTTAATTTATGGAGGTGGAGAACTTGTGGTATCTGGGTATACCGATGCAAGTTTCCAAATCGACAAGGATGACTACAAGTCGCAATCCGGGTACATTGTTTGTTTGAATAACGGAGCCAGTGAGCTGGAAATCTTCCAAGCAAGATACTGTTGCCGATTCAACAACAGAAGCGGAGTACATCGCTGCATCTGAAGCAGCAAAGGAGGCAGTTTGGATCCAAAAGTTCCTAATCGGATTAGGAGTAGTTCCGTTAGCAGCTGAGCCCGTTCCATTGTATTGTGACAATAACGGGGCTATAGCACAGGCTAAGGAACCAAGGTCTCATCAACGGTCCAAGCATGTTCTTCGTCGTTACCATCTGATTCGGGAGATTATACATCGTGGCGATGTAAAGGTCGAGAAGGTCACATCAGATGACAACATTGCAGATCCGCTGACAAAGGTGTTCTTCAGCAGCAAGTTTTGAACGACATATACATAGTTCGGGTATTAGATGCTTGAGTGACTGGCTATAGGCCAAGTGGGAGATTGTTAGACATTATGTCCCATAGCGTCACTGTTTGTAAATGATATTGTATTATTGTACAAAATTAACTATGTGATAATGAAATTGCCTTTTGCCGTTTTGTAATATTATTTACTTTGATTTATAAATGGCGAAAGTCCATATGATTAGTACTGGATTGAGATGATATGAGACAGTATCAATCCATAAAGGTTTAATCATTAAATATCCCTAGTCGGAGTATTATCGAGATCGGACATCGATAATGCGGAATAGACTAGTATTGCGCTTGTGCACGTTGTGAGGGCACAACGGCATAGTTCTCATATATTTAAGTATTGGATACTTATGCAAGTGCGATAGGAGGTTGTGTTTTACCGATGGTACGGAAAACAGCTTCGCTCTGGATAGACCCCGCGGAATCCCATTGTAGTATGTCTAGGTGTCTATGGGAGGCCGCATCAGGGTAGGTGTATATGGTCTTACCTGAGACTTACATCGCTAGTACTTGCGACAATCGGTAAACTTTGGTTTTGGTGGTTGGGGACCTTAACCGGTGTGTACACCTCTTCTGGGTTTATCGAGAATCGTAGTGTACTGGATGTGATGTCAAGATGGAAGTATCGCTTCAGACATATGGAGGTGATGATCACGCAGGACACAGAACTAGTACTCTATAAAAGGTTGCAACCGTCGGGACAATATGACCAGGTCAGGATTGTCCGATTTAAAGAGACTAGTTGCTTGATGTCCGATATATGTTTCGTACGGGGCAGACACATCTCCAGCCCCAGGCCTAGCATGTGATCATCCGATACTGGATCGATGTACGCAATACTACGGTATACTACGCTTGATATAGATCTTATATTCCTATAAGAATATTTCTGGAGAATTGGGTAGGCATGGCGCTTTGCTAGAAGCCAACCTTGTCTTGTGAATCGGTAAGAACGTAGTACGAGGTACGTGCGTATTCGGATTATCCGACGACCGATTTACTGCCAACATATCCGGAGATCTCTTGGGTCGCTTCCTGAAGATTCACCTATGATATTTGATTCGGACTTAATTAATCTTGGATTAATTGCGGAGAAACTTTACTCGGATATATAAGTGCCTTATTTAGAGAGAGAGCGATTAATTTGGAATTAATCGATGAAATTATTATATTCGATATAATAATCGAAATTCGATTTCGAGACGCGAAATAAAATTAGATTTTAATTCGGGCATACGAGTTAATTTAGAATTAATTCGTTAGCGACGTAAACAATAATTTCGCTAGGCGCGATTATTTATTTAAATTCGATTTAATTAACGTCGCGACGTAAGTTCGGTATTTCGGAAATATCGAACCCGAACGCGTGAGTGCACGTGGGCCCACTTTCATTTGGAAACGTGTGGGGCCCACATGACACATGTCATTATATGTATTATTTTATTAATGATGCATTGCATGGTGATAGTGTTACAATACACTCAATTGTTTTGCATGGAATTGAGTGTTTGACACTCTAAGCCATTGCATGGTTGGTGTCATAATTTTATATTAATTTAATAAACATTATGGCATAAATATAAATGATTTTTGGTAACAAAATCAATTAACAAAAAACTCTCTTTTCTCTCTCACATTGCCGAAAACTGCATGCAGTTTTTTGCTTTCCATCTTCTTCATTTAGGTTGTCTAAAACTTGAAGATATGAGGTTGTTTAGAACATCTACTCACATGCAAGGCTAGCACCTTACAAGGGATCAAAAGAGGTGATAGGGAAACATCATATAGAGCAAGGATTCACAAAGCTTGAGCTTTCCACCTCTTCTCATCTTGGCCGAATCATCCCAACCTTGGAGCTTCCATTTTGGTTTGATTTTCTTCATCACAAAGCAATGTAAGTATGATTCCGCCATACTTCATCTTATATATATATTCAATGTTGTATTTCAATGCTTAATCTTCCTGGGACATATTATAGAAACCAACAATTTTATTATTTATTAATAAAATAACTATATTTTCATTTCATACCTTATTAATGGTATTGTCATTATGCATATTAGATTGATGTAGAACTATGCTAAGAATGACATCGACTTAGAATACTCTTGTAGTAATACTGGACACTAGGTGATCCGACATTAGGATAAGTATTACTATTGTAAACTATTCTTAAAGTAAATATTCCAAGTCGCTGATTTGGAATAATCGGTCGAATTCTTATAACCTAGAAGACTAGCACATGTCGTATATGGAATTGGATTCTAATGTTTTAACCATATGTACCATGAGCCCATATTACCTGTCCTTTTTCTTTGGCGCTCGTATAGATGTGTGGGTATTGGTTGGACCAAATACTGAATGAGTCACATTGTGATCCTATTAGTTGATGTACACACCATCGCCAACAGGAATCCTCGTCGAGTCGAATAGCATATGTGATCCTTTGACTATATGATATCATTGATTTTATGTGAGATCTTCCACACGTTGATTCAATATGTGTCAGAACCCTTTCATGACCTAACCTCTAGAAGTTCGTCGGGTGTGGACCGATGCACTTGTTACATAAACTTCCATATCCACTCAATGCAAGCCAGTTACGAAGAACTTCATAACATGTTAAGCACAGCGGAGCATGATATGAGGAAAGGCGACCCTACTTTGTACCTCCATGGTGGAGCTGGCTCTTTAAAGACTTATGGGAAGTCAAAGAAAATTAAAATGGGGAAAAAGAAGATATCAAATAAGAACTCCAAAAAGCACAAAGGTGCAAAACCGCAAGTAGCTCGTGATCAATGTGTACAATACAAAAAGTATGGACACTGGAAAAAGGACTGTCCAGAGCTAAACGGAAAAGCATGACCCTCAGGTACCTTTTTATTTTTCCTATTATTGATATCTCATTAGACTTAGATGCAAATAGTGGATGGATGTTAGAAACTGGTTGTCCTACTCAAATTTGCAACTCCCTGCAGGTCATGAGGGTTAAAAGAAGGCCGAATAAAGAGGAGATTCACCTTAGAGTTGGTAATGGTGAGACATTGGATGTTAAAGCTATATGAATGGTTATTCTAGATCTCCCCAATGGATGTATATTAGATTTACATGACTGGTATTATGTACCCTGACTTATCAGACAAAAAATATCACTGCCAATATTAGATAAAGAGGGATATAATATTAACATTAAGGATGAAACTTTATGTTTATATGATAAAGACAATTTATTGAAATGTGAATGTTCTTTATCTAACAGTCATTATGTTTTGGAAACATATAGAAATGTCTTTAATGTAGAGGAAAATACAATTAGGAAATCCGAATTAAATAATACTGAATTATGGCATATGAGATTGGGCCACATAGGTGTTAGACGTCTATCCAAATTGGTAAAGTATGGTTTCATTGAAAATCTTACCTTAGATCCTTATCTGATTTGTGAGTCATGTATCCAAGGAAAGATGACAAATGCCTTATTTCTTGGTGTTGGACGTCGTGCTAGAGATTTATTGGAACTAATACACAGCGATGTGTGTGGTCTATTAAATCATGCCGCTCATGATGGTTCAACATACTTTGTTACTTTCATGGATGATAAGTCTAGATATAGATATACTATTTGATGAGACATAATTCACAAATATTTGACAAGTTCAAAATATTCTGAAATGAAGTAGAAATATAAACCAGTAAATTCATCGAATGTCTTCGATCAGATCGAAGTGGTGAATACATGAGTGAAGAATTCACAAATAATTTAAGGAAGAATAGAATTCTTACCCAATATAGCCCATCAAGAACACCTCAACCCAATGGTGTGTCTGAGCATATAAATCGTACTTTATTGGATATGGTGCGATCCATGATGAGCTATACAAATCTTCTTTATTACCTTTGGGTTATGTTTTACTTACTGTTGCCCACATACATAATAGGGTTCCATCGAAAGCATTTTCTACGACCCCCTATCAGATATGGTTCGATAGAAATCCAAGTCTTAGGCAGTTAAAGATTTAGGGTCGTCCTGCATATGTTATTGTTAGACATTATGTCCCATAGCGTCACTGTTTGTAAATGATATTGTATTATTGTACAAAATTAACTATGTGATAATGAAATTGCCTTTTGCCGTTTTGTAATATTATTTACTTTGACTTATAAATGGCGAAAGTCCATATGATTAGTACCTGGACTGAGAATGATATGAGACAGTATCAGTCCCCAAAGGTTTAATCATTAAATATCCCTAGTCGTAGTATTATCGAGACTGGACATCGATAATGCGGAATAGACTAGTATTGCGCTTGTGCACGTTGTGAGGGCACAACGGCATAGTTCTCATATATTTAAGTATTGGATACTTATGCAAGTGCGATAGGAGGTTGTGTTTTACCGATGGTACGGAAAACAGCTTCGCTCTGGATAGACCCCGCGGAATCCCATTGGTAGTATGTCTACGTGTCTATGGGAGGCCGCATCAGGGTAGGTGTATATGGTCTTAACCCGAGACTTACATCGCTAGTACTTGCGACAATCGGTAAACTTTAGTTTTGGTGGTTGGGGACCTTAACCGGTTCTGTGTACACCTCTTCTGGTTTATCGAGAATCGTAGTGTACTGGATGTGATGTCAAGATGGAAGTATCGCTTCAGACATATGGAGGTGATGATCACGCAGGACACAGAACTAGTACTCTATAAAAGGTTGCAACCGTCGGGACAATATGACAAGGTCAGGATTGTCCGATTTAAAGAGACTAGTTGCTTGATGTCCGATATATGTTTCGTACGGGGCAGACACATCTCCAGCCCCAGGCCTAGCATGTGATCATCCGATACTGGATCGATGTACGGAATACTATGGTATACTACGCCTGATACAGATCTTATATTCCTATAAGAATATTTCTGGAGAATTGGGTAGGCATGGCGCTTTGCTAGAAGCCAACCTTGTCTTGTAAATCGGTAAAGACGTAGTACGAGGTACGTACGTGTTCGGATTATCCGACGACCGTATTTACTGCCAAAATATCCGGAGATCTCTTGGGTCGCTTCCTGAAGATTCACCTATGATATTTGATTCGGACTTAATTAATCTTGGATTAATTGCGGAGAAACTTTATCTTGGATAAAGTGCCTTATTTAGAGAGAGAGAACGATTAATTTGGAATTAATCAGTAAGATTATTATATTCGATATAATAATTGAAATTTGATTTCGACGCGAAATTAAAATTAGATTTTAATTCGGGCATACGAGTTAATTTAGAATTAATTCGTAAGCGACGTAAATAATAATTTCGCTGGGAGCGATTATTTATTTAAATCCGATTTAATTAACGTCGCGACGCTAGCTCGGTATTTCGGAAATATCGAACCCGAACGCGTGAGTGGACGTGGGCCCACTATCATTGGGAAACGTGTGGGGCCCACATGACACTTGTCATTATATGCATTATTTTATTGATAAGGCATTGCATGTTAATAGTGTACAAAACAGTCTAAGGCATTGCATGGTGATAGTGTGCATTACACTCAAAGGCTATGCATGGAGTTTGAGTGTTTGACACTCTAAGCCATTGCATGGTTTATGTCATAGATTTATTATTAATTTAATAAATTATAACATAAATATAAATTGATTTTTGGTAAAAAAAAATATCAATTAAGACTTTACACAAAATCTCTCTTCTCTCTCAAATTGCCGAGAACTCCATTGACAAGGGTAAGGAAGATTTGATCTTTATTTCTCCATTTTTGCTAGCACAAGCAAGGGATCAAAAGAGGTGATAGGGAAACCATCAAAGAGCTTGGAATACAAAAGCTTGGAGCTTCAAGTCTTCTTCCTCCTCTTGGCCGAATCTTCCACAACTTGGAGCTTCTACCATTTGATCATCTTCTTCATCACAAGGCATTGTAAGTATGATTCCGCCATACTTCATGTTTATATATATTCTTTATAGTATTTCACATGCTTAATCTTTGTTTGGGACATATTATAGAAACCAACAATGGTATCATTGAGCTAGGTTTAAGCATGAAATACTTTAGGTTAAAATTTGATAAAATTGGTTGAAACATGTTCTTGTGAAATTTGATGAATAAGTATAAGTATGCTTGCATGTATATAGAATGATGTTATATGGAATCAATTTTATGAAAAATGCATTGGATGATTTTTCCCCAAAATTTTAACCTTGGCCGAATGGTGTGATAAAATTGGTTAAAGCATGTTCTTGTGAAATTTGATGAATAAGTATGCTTTTGATATAGTATGATGATACATGGAATCAATTTTATGAAAAATGCATTGGATGATTTTTCCCCAAAATCTTAACCTTGGCCGAATGGCATGAAGAAATTGATATAAGCATGTTCTTATGAAATTTGATTAATAAGTATGCTTGCATGTGTATAACATGATGTTATATGGAATCAATTTTATGAAAAATGCATTGGATGATTTTTCCCCAAATTCATGCCTTGGCCGAATGTGTTGCTACTTGGAGTGGATTGGATTTTTTTTTGTGTTTAAGATCATTGGATGACTTAGAACGTCTATGGGACGTAGATTAGTAATTCAATCGGATTGAAAAACAAATCGACACAAAAAACTCACCTTGGCCGAATGTACTAAGACATGTAAAGGAGTTGATTTTTTTTTTTGTTAAAATTAATGTTGGACATTTATTTTGAACAATACATGATTAATAAATTAAATGGGTATTTTTTGAAATATTTGGTTTAATATATTAATCTTGGTATTACACTTTAATTAATTGGACTTTAATGTTTGGAATATTAAAATTTAATTAATGGGCTTAATTGGTGAATTGGGCTTTTAATATTGTATTTGGGCATAATGGGCTTGGTTGGACCAAGTAGATTTGGGCCAAATGGATTGGATCCAATTTGGGCCTAAATCACTCCATTAAGTCCAAATATAATATATGGGCTTTAATAATTTAATTGGGCCTTATGGGCTTGAAATTGGTTTTATGGCACTTAAGGGTGATTCCTTATTTGGGCTTGGTAATTGGGTATGACCCACATTGACCAAAGCCCAAGCCTTAATAAATCAATTGAAAGCCCATTTGACTTGAATTAAATAAACATTGGATGTTAGTTGGGCTTTGAGACCCAATAGAATTGGATTTAGAATCTAAGTCTTTAAAGCACATTAAAAGTGTAAACATTTAATTTGGAATTAAATAATTGAATTAGTATTGAATACGAATTAAATTAGATTTAATTAGTAGTTCGATATAATTCGTGAATTCGTACCTTATGTACTTATTCTAAATCGAGTTGGACTCGCGCAAAATCAAACCATTGTTTGAACATTGGATGATCACTTTAACAAAGACTAATTAATTGGATTAGATTGGTTGTAAAAGCATGTCTTGTTTGAATATATATGTATGTGATGAATGAATAGTGTATATCGGATGGATATTAGAAGGGAAAGGGTAATTTTAGAAATTATTGTAAATTTGGAATTTATAAATTGGACCTGCGTGTCCAGCCTTATCTCTTTATCTCTTTGTATTCTCTTCTCACCTAATTCCCCTCAATGTAAATGAGGTTTCTCTTATTGTATTATGTAATTGGGTAGAAGTAGAATAGTGCTAATGGGGAGAGGAAAGGGAGTGATTTGTTCTAGGAACAAGTTGTTTATATATCCATCCGCATATCACTATTACTTTACTTTACGCGCTTTATGATGTTTTAGAAGCATGCTTAAGGGTGTATGATGATGAGACCTAACAAAGATAAATTAATTGGTTGCCAATTACGCAAAAATCCCTCAAACAATATTAAGCGATTTCCTTCCGTTGAATGATTCTTTCTCAAGATCCGAAATTGGCATTGGTTTGTTGGCCAAAGTCAAGACCTTTGTCAATTGAGGATGTGTTTGAATCATGAGAGTTTTGTTCCACATCGGTGTCCTGTCCAAGTTGTGATTTGTTGGCCAAAGTCAAGATCACTTCTTGTCCATCGACATTGATTACGAAATTTCCTTGTCAATGGGTCCCGCTTAACTGGAATCATTAGGTTTGTTGTGCCAAAGCCAAGGCTTAGTTGATTCAGAGGAAATGGTTAGGAAAATGTATTAGATACATTGACATATGTATTAGATATATATGTTTCGGACTTGGATGTCCACCTACCGGATCTAGGAATTGGATGGGATCCAATTGATCTTCGAGATCTACCTAGTTAAATATCATACAACTTGTTGGCCAAAGTCAAAGTTGTGTGTTATTTAACGGGATCCTAGCCCACTAGGAAATTCGATTTCCCGAGTTCTCTACAGAGGTTAGTTAGAAACTTGAAGAAAATAGTGGGAGGCTATTATTGAATTTGCAATTTCGTTCAAATATTTAGCCTTACGCGTCTTTCAAAATTATTTCGTCAATATTTTAAATAATTAGTTGGACTAATATATTGTTATTTTTATATGTAACAGTTTGACTGTACCCATAACATCGTTGACTTTATAGTTGGACTATAGTTGTCAAGATGATTGGCAAAGGTAATATCCGCGACATAATCATGGGCGATAATGTCTTCAAAGGGACAAACTTTGCCGACTGGGAAATGAACCTCAAGATAGTGCTTGGGGCTGAGAGGATACTGTATACTATTCAGAGACCTCTCCCGCCTAAACCCACTGAGCCACTGGAGCTAGATTTATGGAAAACTCATAGTGATGATTGTGACCAAGCTCAGTCAGTTATGCTAGCTGCAATGACTCAGCATTTCAGACGCCAGAATAGGGATTTGGATCCCTATAACATGATGGCAAGATTGCGTGATCTTCACCGCACCAATAAGCGGATGAAGAGGTACGAGCTAGTAAGGAAACTCTTCCGCTCCCGGATGACAAACGGCGCATCAGTTGAAGCCCACGGGGCTCAAATGATTGCCGATATTGATGAGTTGGCCAATATGGGAATAGTCTTGGAGGCTGATCTGACTATAGATATGATCTTGCAGTCACTTCCTGATACTTGGAAACAAATCATAGTCAACTACAAGTTGATGGATACTGACGACACTCTTGGAGAGTTGTTGTCTGTGCTGAAGGAGTCCGAAAGGGAACAATCCTAAAGGGGAGCAAGCGCGAGGCGCATTTTGCATTGACCTCTCATGCGCCAAGGGTGTGGCCCAAGGCAATTGGAGGTGCAAGGAAGAAGAAGTTCAAGAAGAAGGGTAAAGGCAAGTTGGCAGTGGCTTCTAGGAAGCCAAAGGACAAATCTCGGGACATCTGCCTTAACTGCGGCAAGAGGGGTCACTGGAA